>JBCEWC010014376.1:0-14415 GCA_038996855.1 Solanum aculeatissimum
TCATCTATGTAGAGGCTTATGGACAAACTCTAAACTCTTGTACTCCGACTTGAATGTTGAATGCTATGTTTATGAAAACTTTGTTTATTTGATTTAATTATGAGTATTGCCATCTATTATTCTTATGATATGAATGTTGGAGATTTGAATGACTCTGTGCTTATGTGGTAAGTCCCATAACCCTGGTGTGCCCCTATAGTTGAATTCCCATTTCCCGTTCCCTTGGAGATTTTTGATATGTGCTATGTGAACTCATGTTTATCCCATTCCTGAAAATATCCCCATAGTTTGAATCCCAAGTCCTCAATTCACTGGAATTTATATGTTATGTGTTTATTTTGCGCGCTTCCGAATCGATGATGAGTGTAATGATGCTATGATGGCTTGATCGAGGACTTTCGGGTTCTCCTTCGCCATTTCACATCTAGGCCGCCTATCCGAGTCGTGACAATGGTCCTATCCTTGGGCCATTTCCAGGGCCTATTCCCAGCGTCTTTCGAATTACAAGCAGTCTCACTGTTTTTGCCATAATATTCTCATACAAACTCTGAATTGAGATTCCATTTGATATGTAGAAGCGCACACGGTTCAACCCACATAAAAAGTTATGTTCCCTAAAAGTATACTGCTCAAATGATCTCTCTTGGCCACCAAATGATCCATTTTGCATTTGGCCACTTAAACTCAACCTATGGCTACCAAAACTCAACCATGAACAATATAACATCATACAAGACCAACCATAAGAAGTTTAAAAACTTTTCGGGTCGTTACAGATTTGATGATGAACTAATTAAGGCCAACCATACCATCATCGCTGAATTTTACGCCAATGCCTTGGAGACTAATTTTGGAAAAGGGATGGTCATTATAGTTAGGGGTGTGCATATTGATTTTAGCCTGACTATTATAAATGCTATATATAGGCTACCCGATGCAGACAAAAGGGTTTACAAGGAATGCTTTTGAGAATTGGAAAGTTAATGGCTGGTGGAAAAGTTGTATAACAGGGTGCCTCCAGAGTGGTTTACATAGCATAGAGGGGTTGATTCGCACGAGTTCATAGCTGAGACTAAGTCTTGGATTTCTATCATTTATGCCAAAGTCATCCCTTCCACACATGATACTGAGGTCACTTTGGATTATACACTTGCCATTGCTGCCTTCATGGATGGGATACATGTAGATGTTGGAAAGTTGATTGTTGATTAGATCGCTGAGGTAGACCAAGAGAGAGCTAAGAGTATGGTTTTAACCCTCCTTGATTACCAAGCTATGCTATGAGGAAGAGGTAGCTGCCCGACCTATAGATGAGGAGAAGAAGACGAGCAAGAAAATTAACCTTTTGAAGAAAAAAGGTGGCCAGGAAGTGCAGAAGAAGAGAATGATTAACATTTTCTGTCCGTCGTTTGGCTAGTTCATTGAGCCAGATTCAGATACTGGTTGTTCATCCATAGCTATTGTAGGGCCTTCCACTTCTACAGGACCTCTTCAGTTTGGTCCTCCTACCATACAATATCTTTTCTCATAGATACGTAAGATGGATTCTCTAATTAGGTAACTAGTTGCAGGCCTCCCAACTGCCCTACCAAGAGCACCCACTTATGATCAACCTACACTTGCTTTAATTTTTGCTACTCAGAGGGCTATGAGTGATCAACTTGAGCATATGAGTCGATGATAGGGTAAGATAGAGCAGCGGTAGAGGAAGTTCAAGAAGAATGAAAAGAATAAGAGCAAATTTCTAAGCAAGATGATGAGTAGGCTTCAACACTTATATGGGTCCAGTTCATCTGATACTGATGATGATTTAGCTTTCCCCTTAGGATCAGGTTCAAAGTGACATCCTTTAAGGAGTCCCTCGTATCTCTTTTTACTTTGTGATTGTACTTTGAGGACATAGTACCATTTTTAGTTGGGGGTGTTCTTATAGGGTGTTGCAACTTGTATATTTAGATTTCTGGAGTGGTAGTCTACATTTGGTGATACTTGAGCTATTTATTTTGATGTTAATATTCCCTTGTTAGGGTTGGATTATTTTGACTGTGGTGTGCCCTTCGTGCTTATATATATAGTGTTAGATTAGTTGTTTAGTTTGATTTACTAGTTTCTTGTGTTTCTAGATTTTGTAGTTTTCATATAGTTCAGCAGCTTCTTGATTTTATTTTATTTTGTTTCTCAGTGTCTTGTGTTTAGTAGGTGTGTGATTGGTGATGCCCTATGATAGATTGAATAACAATATTCTTAAGGGTAAATCATCAATTGGTTATGAGTGTGTGAGTTGGTTGTTGTCTTTAGTGAAGTTTGAGTAGTCGTTGACCTTGTTAATGCATAACTGTGAGATTGTGACTTGTTTGGTACTAGTAGATTTAGTCAAGTGTTGTGAATTGGGAAAAAAGCATACCCCTCCTAATTTTTGAGTTTTAGAAGGTAGTTTTTGAAATTGAATGATTTTGGGACAACACTTTGACTCTTTTTGTGACTCTTACTTGCTAGATGGATATTTTGATAAATGGGTCCCTTGTCTTTGACTTGAGAGTGAAATTGAACCTTTTCAGATTAGTTTGCATGTCATGTGGTGAGTTTTTGAAATAATTCATTGTGCTCACTTGTGCTACCTAGAACTTTCCTGGCTAGTCTTGAAATGTTGGTCTAGATGGAGTTTGGATGGAAAAAATACCTTAGTCATTCTTTGGTCAATTTTGGAGTCCACTTAGCCTAAAAACCCACTTTTGCATTAAATGTATCCTTAGTTTCCCCTTTTGAGCCTTAACTCTTTTTGAAAAGACAACCCTATTTTGAACCCTTGTTTCCTCCTTGAACTTGAATTACTTATGATAATAGAGGCTTTAACCGTAAGTTAGGGGTGATGTGGGAGGATTAGGAAGGATGTCTAAAAAATAAAAGTTTTAAAAAAGTGATGAATGTAGGAAAGAAAAGAAAAGAAAGAAGTTTTTTCAAAACGTGTTTGAATAAATTGATTCCTCCAAAAAGTTGAAAATGGTTTCATGTGGGAATCAAGGTTGGAAAAGAAAATTTGAAATGTGCATTGATGTGAAATTTGTAGAAAAAGAGTGGAAAAGTTACAAAGTGGAAGTTGTGTGTAGAGTTTAAGGAGGGTTTAGTCACTATTATCAAAATTTTATCCTACCCTACCCAAAACCTACATTACAAGCTTGATAAAGACCTTTGGGATCTATAAAAAATTGAAGTTGAGTAAATATTGATTGAAAATATGGGGGCAAGCCTATGGTGTGGCATTTGTGTGCATAAGATGTTCTTTGGTTAGTAAGTGTTTGAATCCTTTTCCCTTGTTTAGTAAATATTAGTGTGTGTTTTGGGACTTTCTTTCTTTTTTATGAGGGAATGCAAATTGAGATGGATTGGTGAAATGTACGTTTCAAAGTTAAGTCAAGTGGAGTCTTTTAGTTGACTAGTGGTTTGAGTCATTTCTTGAAATTTTGTGTTGTTGCTTGATCATTCTTGGAGATTGATTTTGTCGTTGAAGAAGGTTCTTTTGTAATTGAGGGAGTTGATTGAATAGAAAATCATATACTTGTGCTAGTTATTGGTACCAACCAAAGTAATAGTCCTAGATTAGATGATGAATGTGAATGGGATTGTGTTATGCTTAACGTGATTGCCTCATGTGTTTGGTTTTGTTTTTCTTGAGGATAAACAAAGTCTTAAGTTAGGGGTGTTTATGTGTGGTGAATTTATACTCATTTATGGCTCTTTTTCATCTGATTTTGTATTGTTAGTCTAAAGGATTGAGGCAAATTATGCTTTGAACAGTGTACATTTTAGGTACTTATGCTTTACAAGGAGTTATGCTGGAGAGAATGAAGTTTGGAGAAAAATGGAGCTTTAAAAGAAGAAGAAGTACCTGACATACATTTGTGCTCCGCAAACGCAATCATCAGAACCGTGAATGTGGAGCACTAGACTTTTGTATATCACGATTGTGGATTGGATAGACATAGACACGGAGGTCTAGTTGATGTTGGCCACCATGAACACAGTCAAACCTTTGCAAACACGTAGTATTGATGTCACTGATGCTTGGGTAGATTCAAAATTTTGCCTTTTTGATCCCAATTTCACATTACATACACTCTCAGCCCTAGAAGCATTCATTGTTGACTATTCATTATTCATCCATCACACATTGAGGGAAGAACAAACCTAAGGAGAGAATTTTAGCTTAGGGTGAGTATTGAAGGGCACGTTTTCTATAATTTCTATTAGGGATTGAAGAGTGTGAGCTTCCATTGTAAAATCTTTCACTTACTCTTTCTTTCCATGCTTTGTAGTTCATTAATTATAGATGTAATGAGATTTGGATTTGGATTTGTATGTGGGTATTTATTAAGAACCTTGATTTTACACTTAGTTGAATATGTTCTTGCAAATCAAGTGATTTTCTCCCTTAATTGCTTTTATTGTGCTTAATTAATTTATAAGTTCATGCTTACCTTCATTTATAGTTGATAATTTGAGGTTGCAAACTTAAATCTAGCTTAGATCTTATGTTATAAAATGAAAGTGAGTAATCGAAGTGGAGGGTTTGTGTGATAGTCATGGGTTTATGCTCATTGGTTGCATGCGTAGCTTGGGGTTCAATCGACTAATGTTTTAGAAAGGTTTTGTAATTAATTGCATAGGTCCCAATGAGTTGCTACTGTGACTTGGCATATGAGACTCCACCGGGTTCATATAGAATGCTACTTTCGTCCGATTAGAGATTATAGTTACAAGCAATCTACCCTACCCATAGGAATTGTATGAAGCTATGTGTAATGGATCGTTCGGGTTCTAATTGATTTCCAATTTCCCCATATCCTTTGACTTTTTGCTCGACATATTCTTGCTCCGATTCCTTATTTCCCTAGTTTTAGCTAGTGGTGTTTAATCTTACATTTTATTGATAATTGTTGTGTATATTGCTCGAATTCAAACTAGAATCTCATAGTGCTTAGTCATCTCAATCGTCCTTGCATTGTTCCCTGTGGGATAAACCCCAACTCCTAGTTGGGTAATTATGTTGATAATGACCGCCATATATCTCAATTGATTTGGGTATATTTGAGTGACAACAAGGCCTTGAACTGGATACCCAGAAGGTGTTTGTACCCTACTCATCTCTATGACATGCGACAAGTGAAGTAAGTCGACCTTCCAAGCCGGGTCTCTCATCAATGGACACTCTCTAGCTAGCCTTATTCTTTAATCAAACCTATGGTGGTAACTAGGGGTTGGTACTCTCGTCCGAATAAGAAACACTGGACTGTGCCCTCCATATGATTTACGAAGACATCTTTGACCAGGGTCCGTGTGAGACGTAATTATGAGATGGTCTTGGACTTCTTTAGGGTGGTCTGAGTGACAGCGTGTCATGACTCGAGCCTAGGGCCTAGGTGCGACATGGAAAATGGGAAACCCGAGGGCAATCCAAACATGCCTCTTAGCATATTGTTTGCACATCCTTGGTTGCAAAATCTAAAACAAGTATCAACAAATAAGTCTAAGGGAATCGGGACTTTGGACTCACGATATAGGGATGGATAAGGGAAAGGAATTTGCATGATCACATAGCAAGCAAGACTAAGGGGAGAGTAAGTATGACTCAAGCTATGGGAAAGTAGAGACTTAGGAAGATCAACTCCATCTCATCAACATCAACAACATCAAATAACATCACATAAGGGATAGGGACTAAAGGATAAGTCTCTATAAAGGCTCAAAATCTCATAATAGGTACATAGCATAGTATCCAACAACACCTTTAAAACATGAATCTGACGGGGCCAAGAAAAGTCTCGGGCTCACCCTCAAAGTACTAAGTAAAACGAAATAAAGTCTCCATCTAAGCAAGATAAAAATTGGATATTGTCCCCAAAATGGAGGACTCACCATTCATTGATCTTCACGAACCAAGCTAGCCATGTGGAGGAGGATGAATAGGAGCTCCAGACCCTACATGGTTAGATCATGTAGGAAACAAGTATGTGTTAGTACTTGAAATATACTAGTATGTGGGATGCAATGCAATAATAGATAATAAGCTTTATAACAAGATACATATTCATATACAATAGTAAATAAGCTCAATATGGCACGCATGAGTATGCTTTGATAAAATTATTCATAAGAGATAATCATAACACAACATCCTATCATCATAAATATGTAGGAGAAGACCATAACCGACATATAAGACCAAGAGAGCTGCTACTTAGAATCCAACATAACCCCCTACGTTGGCATGGGGAGACTACTTGCCATGTAGAATTCTATCAACATTGCATATGCATCATCAATGAATAAAATGGCTTAGGTGGATCCACTAGCTTAGCCTACAAGGGCTCCTATAGTGGCACATAGTTAATGAGATAAGGGGTTGCTACTAGGATTCCCTTACCAAATCCTACTTCAATGCCCCATTCGATGCTAAGTCATTCCCACAGAAGATATTTGAAAAACATATGCATAATCATATTCATTTATAATCTTAAAAATCATATCATCATCATCATCATCATCATATAAGAGTAGCTCATTTAAACATCGAGATCCAACATGCGAGAATGATCAGATGTCAGCCATGGAAGGTATTAGAGTTTTTATTTCAGATGGTATCTCTATTATCCTTTTTATAGCATCTATTTATGACTCTACTTTTTGTCTTACATACTAGTATATTTTTATTCGTACTGATGTTTTCTTGCCTAGAGACATTGCATTATTTTCATAGGTGAAAGTCTAGGTTAGGATTCTAGTCTATCCCTCTATTAGAATTCGGGGTCCATCTTTGCGTAGGTAGGCTCTACCTTTTCTTTGAACTTTCACAGGATGTTTACTTTTTTTTTTGTACAGTTTTGGTATACTTTATAAAGTTGGAACTATAGTCAAGGAAATAAATAAAATGACATATAAATCTAAATACCCTATATAACTAGATGAGTGGATGATCAACATGTTGGAGACACAAAAATGCTTCAGTTGTAATCCCAATGCCTTTCACAGAAGCTTCTTAACATATCCTTTGCACATCCTTGGTTGCAGAATATAAAAATAAGAGTTCAACAAATATGTCACAACCCATACCTAGGGCTTGGCCGCAACACGATTAATGTGACACCTGAAGGCATCACATCCAAGCCTCGTGTTCATATCAAAAGCATTCATAAGCTAAAATAAACATACATAAGTGTATCAGCAAGCGGAAGTATATAGAAATAAAATATGGTAGTTCCCATAAGGAACATACATCCATCCATAGTCCTAATCATACCTCTACATCATAGATCTTGGTGGGTTCTAGCACATAGCTCACTATCTCACCCTCAAGGTATACATCAAAAAAATAAAAGATAAAGTAAAGTCTCAACATAAAGGAAAATCATCATAGGGCTTATTTCCAAAACATGGGAACTCACCATAAAATCTCAAAGCTCAAATCCAGATCTAGCCACGAAATGGAATAGTCGCCTCATTGACCGTCCCTACATGGCTAGGTCATGTAGGTAAATAAGTATGCGTTAGTACATAGAATGCACTAAATATATAGGAATGCCATGAATCAAAGGACATCACAATAGTATCAATATGCATAATCATCATCAATGGAACAAGGCACAATATGTGTGAGCATGCACTTTTAAAATCATAAGAAGAAGAAGCATAAAATTCATTCATAACCTTAAGTTACATATGTTGGAATAAGACCATAACCAATATTCATAAGACCATGCAGACTCTTACATGGAATCCCGATGTTCACTCTACATCAAGCTTAGAGGAGTCTAGTTTGCCAAGGTAAACTCGATCCTCACCCTATAGGCTCTACCCTAGCACAACAAGAACCATCATTTGACCTGACCCTTTAGGCTTTACCCTAGCACAACGAGTGTCCATCATTAAATCTAATTGGATCCAAAAGCACACCTTTAAGGCATAGAACATAAATATCATTCCTACGATGACACATAGTTATGGGACAATGGTATCTACCAATGCCCTCTCAGTGCTAAGTCATATCCCACAGAATACATAAATCATGCATATACATATCTTTCAACATAGTCATACTTTACTAAAATCATGCTTTTATAATTCATAAATAGTCATGATAGCTTTCATGAAAACATCATGTCATAAGAATAGTCCATTTACTTTGCTTTCATCATAGTGTGGGTAGACATTCTGACCTTAACATCATCATCATCATGAACATTAGGATTTCATCATCCTCTTTATCCTAGCATTGTCATAACTTTCATAACATCATCATTGTCATAAATCATACTTTTACATATTGAAACCATAATCATGAAATCTATAACTTCATTCTAGGAGTCTTTGGTTAAGTATGGGTTCATGGACAACTGAGTCAAAATCATGCAATTGAATAGGAATCATAGAGTAAAACATGTTTTTAAATCAAGTTGAAACTTTAGAAAAGATACCCACATCAAATCATTAAGCCCTAATCAAGCATACTTGAAATCTCATACTTTTGCTTGAAAATCATATAAATCATGTAATTCATCATAATTCGTGCATAATTGATCGGAATCATAATCCATGCATTAGGAATCATTGCTTAAAAGCCCATGAGAATTCATTATAAAACTTTAATGAAAAGGAGGTTTTGGATTAGGCTTCATGGATGAAATTAACCCATGAATGAAGCCCTGCATAACTCAAGTAAAATCCTTAGAATTTGAGCAGAAAATATGGAAAAACCTTGGTCAATCCTTCAAGCATAACTTCAATGGGACTCTTGACTTATAGAGAGAATTATTGAAAACCCTTAAGAAAACTTTGAGGATTAAAATCTTTGAATGACTTGGCGAATAAGACTTATACGGATGCAGTTAAGGTAGTTAGGGTAGACAAAATGACATAGTTTAGGACTTAGATAAATTGGAAAAGTAAAAAATACCCTTTATTAAAAATTACCAAAGTCGTCCACGAAACTCCTTTTATGGTCCATGGATTGACTTACGGCTCGTAACTTTCCTAGTGGATCAGGGTGTCATAAAATTTGAGTTACTGAAATTACAGCTTCTGAGTTATGAATACTTCGACGGCTCGTAGATTCACTTATAGGCCGTAAAGTCTTCTGTAGTATACTTCCATACTTAAACAAAATTTTGTTCCTTAAGATGCCTTCCTACGAGAACAACTTACGGGTCGTAGGCCCTTTTACAACTCATCTGTTAACACGTTAGTCAACTTCCAAAAATTCTCAAATTTTCCATTTTCACTTGGCACTTTCCATGATACCACCTACGACTCATAGGTGCTTAGCCCGTATATGGCTCATACATCTTGACCATCAGTAAATTTTTTATCTTTCAATTTTTTTCCAGGACTAAGAACATAAGGCATGTTACATTATAGTGTAGGGACGGTGATACGTAACGTCTGACTAACTTAGGCAAATCCCACATCAGAAAAGAGAGGGAGAGTCCTAGGCTATTTAAGTAAAGAATTGGTCTATATACTGTGAGGCACCTTTTGGGGTTATCCCAAAGGGAAAAATCCGAGATGGGCTAGGCCAAAGAGCAAAATATACTTCATAATGTTGGGCTAGGTCCTTATAGGTGGTATTAGAGCCGACTCTCGACTAGTGCGATGGTAGGGCAAACCTCAGCGAGGACGCTGCGTCCCTACGGGGTGAGTGTAGGGACGGTGATACATAATGCCTGAATTACTTAGACAAAACCCACATCGGAAAAAGAGGGAGAGTACTAGGCTATTTAGCTAAATGACTAATCTATATACTGCCTTTTGGGGTGAGCCCAAAGGGACATATCAATGATGGGCTAGGCCCAAGAGCGGACAATACTTCATAGTATTAGGCCAGGTTATTACAAAATAATTCTAAGGGAATAGGGGCTTATGACTCACACTATGGGGATAGATAAGGGAAAAGGATTTGCATAGATCACATAGCAAGAAAGTCCTAAAGGGAAAGTAAGTATGACTCAAGCTATGGGGAAGTAGGGACTTAGGAATTTCATCACTTTCCATCAACATCAAATAACATCACATATGGGGTAAGTACTAAAGGATAAGTCTCCACAAAAGTTGAACATCTCATCACAGGTATATAGCATCACATAGTATGATATCCAACGACACCTCTATATAAGAATATGAAGTAAAATACTAGTGTATCAACATAAGCAAGAATGAAATTGGATATTGTCCCTAAAATAGAGGACTCACCATAATAACAATCTTCATGAATCCAAACTAGCCACGTGAAAGAGGATGAACAGGAGCTCCATTCCCTACATGGTTAAATCATATAGGCAAAAAGTATGTGTTAGTACTTGAATGTACTGGTATGTGGGATGCAATGCAACAATGGAAAATAATCTTCATAACAAGATGCATAATCATATACAATAAAAAAATAAGCTCAATATGACATGCATGAGAATGCTTTGAAGGAAAATATATGAAACATAACATCCTATAATCATATATATGTGGGAAGTAGATCATAACTGACATATAAGACCAAGCGAGCTACTACTTTAAATCCAATATAACCCCCTATGTTGGCACGGGGAGACTACTTGCGATTGTAGAACACCGTGACATAGCATATGTGTTATAAAATCATAAAAATGGCTTATGTGGATCCACTAGCATAGCCTACAAAGGCTCCTATGGTGGCACATAGTTAATGAGAAAATGAGACTTTATATGAGGACCCCTTAGGTCGAGTCTCCACCTCCTAATCCCATTCGGTACTTAGTCATTCCCACAGAATACATTTGAAAACATATGCATAATCATAATCATTCATAAGCTTTAAAAGCATAACATCATCATCATAATCATATATATAGAGTGGCTCATCTAAACATTCTGATCCAACATGGGATCCATCTTTTGCTGAGAATTGCCCTTTCACCATCATCATCATTCATAAACATTAGGGTCTTAAGTCACCCTCATCATTGGAAATCATTCATCATTAGAAAACTTTGATATGATATTGGATGGGATCATGCATTCAACTTTAATTTATGTAACTCAAGAGGACTATGCATGAGTATAGTGCAATTCATCAATTTAAATCATTCTTAAAACAACCCACCAAAATCATACATATCATCTTTGAACTTTAAATATATAGTCATGTAATTCATCTCATAAAATCATTAATTTCATCATAACTTCATAGTATCATAACTTCCATAGCTTGAATCTCATAAATTAGGTCATAGGAAAAGACCCTTGAAATCAATTTATGCATTTTCATGCAATAGATGAAGAACTTTGACATAAATCATAATTAATAGAAGTAATAGAGTGTACCCATAAGAAATTAATCATTGAAACTTGATGAGCTTGTAAAATAGGTTTTCGGACTCCATGGTGGAAGAACCCATGGATAAAAAAAACTCACATACCTTTTAGACCTTGAAATTTGAAGAAGATGACTTGAGAACCTTAAGAATCTCTTTTTTGATTCTTTATCTTCAATGGAAGAAGCTTGATGTCCAAGAAATTGAAGAGGTTTGATGGAGGATTTTAGCGAGAGGTTTTGAGAGGATTTGAAAGTGTTTAGAGAAATGACTAATTCTAAAATAAGAGAGTATTCATGCAATTAATTATATAAAAGTGTTGGGATAGGTCCTAAATAACTTTTCAGGCAAGAATTGAAACTCGAAAAAGTTTGAACGAAGGGGGACCAGGGGTGTGACACGCTCTTGTCGCGCACCCTACAGATTTGTGCAATTTCACCCGTAAAATTATTTTTCAGTACGAGTATTCTAAAAATTGTATGTGACCCTTTTCCTACAACATTTTGCCTCTTAAAAATATACGAAGTCAAATTTTCAAAATAACTCACTATTTTTAACATATTCAAGAAATACATCATAGGAGTTTTCTGAACTACGTTGACGGGTGTTACAATATTTCTCCCTTGGGAACATTTATCCTTGAATGTAATGAAAATATACTTGAGAGGAATAACATGGTACTTTTCAGCCATATCATAAATGCATCAATGCAACATAACCATCATTTTCATAAAAGCTCAAACTTATGCATAAAATGCCATTAAAACATGATACCATGAGTATGAATGCATGCAACTTGACTCTAAGCGCTGAATTACATGACTTAACATCTTGAACATGACTATCTTAATATCTTAGGCTTGAGTAGAGTGGAAAATATAAGGATATTGTTTCATCATGTCCATTTCCGTTTCCCAAGTCGCACTTTCAACTTGTTGGTTCCTCCAAAGGACTTTAATAGATGCTACATCTTTGTTCTTCAATCTCTTTACTTGTCTATCTAGTATCTCCACCAGAACTTCTTCATTTGTAAAATTCTCCTCAATATTAATATCTTTCAATGGAACTATGGAATTTTGATCTCCCATGAACTTCCTCAACATTGATACATGCAACACCGGATGAATTATGTTTATCTCCAATGGAAACTCTAACTCATATGCCACCTTTCCAACCCTTCTCAGAATCTTATAAGGCCCTACATACCTAGGTCTTAACTTCCCTATCTTACCAAATCATACCACACCCTTCATAAGTGACACCTTTAAGTAAACACAATCATCAACATTGAACTTAAGGTCCCTTCTCCTCACATTAGAATAGGACTTTTATCTACTTTGGGCCATCTTCAATCTTTCTCTTATAAGCCTTACTTTCTCCATGGCATCCATAACCAAATCTGGTCTAATCAAGGTGCTTTCCCCAGCTTCAAACCATCCCACCGGTGACCTACATCGTCTACCATATAGTGCCTCAAATGGCGCCATCTGAATACTTGAATGATGATTATTGTTGTGGAAAAACTCAATGAGAGGTAGATGATCATCCCAACTTTCCTTAAATTCCAAGAGACAATCTCTCAACATGTCCTCCAATGTTTGAATTGTCCTTTCATCTTGCCCACCAGTTTGAAGATAGAATGTGGTACTTAACTTCACCTTAGAACCAAGACCTCTTTAGAATGACTTCTAAAAGTAGGAGGTAAATTGAGTACCATAATCTGAAATAATGGACAATGGAATCCCATGTAACCTAACCAACTCCCGAATATATAACTTGGCATATTCCTTAGCACTAAAAGTCATCTTAACCAACACAAAATGAGCTGATTTGGTCATTTGATCCACTATTATCCATATAGAATCAAAGTGCTTCTTAGTCTTAGGCAACCCAACTACGAAATCCATATTAATCCCTTCCCACTTCAGAGTAAGAATTTCAATATCTTGAGCCAACCACCCGGTCTTTGATGTTCCACTTTAACTTGTTGACAATTGGAGAATTCAACCACAAATTTAGCAATGTTTTCTTCATTCCGTTCAACCAATACACCTCCCTCAAGTATGTATACATCTTAGTGGAACCAAGGTGAATGGAATATGAAGAATTGTGAGCCTATTACACTTTAAAATGCCTCAAACCACCAACATCTGACACACATAATATCCCTTAATAACGTAGAACCCCATCTCCCCCTTGTGAGAAAACCTCTATCTTTCCCTCTTTCATCAAGGTCTTCAATTTAACCAAGGAGGGATCAAAATCTTGCTTAGACATGACATCCTCAATAAATGATGATTTAGAGCCATTTATCACCATGACACCACCATTCTCGACTTACTCAACTTTACCCCTAATCTAGCCAATCTATGAACCTCTTTTTCTAATTCCTTCTTCCCCTTGATCTTCAAGTTGTGACACACTCCCCAAGGACATTCTACTTAGTGAATCAACTACAATATTTGTCACGACCCTACTAGGGGGCCTAGATATGACATGGCAAAGGAGAACCCGAAAGTCCTCGATCAAGCCATCATAGCATCATTATACACCTCATCAGTTCAGAAGCGCGGAAGATAACCACATAACATATAATTTCTAAGGAATTGGGGACTTGGGACTCAATCTATGGGGGAACACCGGGGTTGTGGGACTTTTCACATAAGCACATAATCAATAAAAAATCCTCAATATTTAGCTCATAGGCAATTTAAATAAAGATTCTTTAAGACAAGGCTAAAAAGCATAATTCCCATAAATATAATAATTGAAATAACAAAACAACGTATGAGAGTACAATGGTCCAAAGCCTCTACATAAGATAGGCAGGGGCCTCGATATAGTTTGAGGCTCACCCTAAAAAAGAAAGTACCAAAAATAAGTAAATACTAAGATAGATGGAAAGTGTCTATTGCTCTTGAACAAAAGGGCTCACCACAACAAGTCTTCAAGATAAATCAAGCGTCATCCGGTGGAAGGTAGGAATCGTCTCCGACCTCTACATAGTTAGAACATGTAGATAGAAATATGGGTTAGCACAATTAAGCACTAAGTATGTGGGCATGCAAATGCATATGCACAT
>JBCEWC010014377.1:0-14415 GCA_038996855.1 Solanum aculeatissimum
GCGATTATTTATGATCAAAAAATGAAATTATGAAAACTCCTTTGTCTTATTTATACTCTTCTTCAAAATCTACATACAACATCTCAGAGTATTTGACTTTCATTTATTTTGATTTAGTTTTTTTTAATTGGAATAGTGTAACTATGTTACTATTGCCAGATTTCACTGCCATAAGACGTATCAATAGTTTTCTATTCTAAATAGAAAGAAAATCAATTTTGTCTAAATACTAGACATAATGTGTATATGTATCATATATGTTTTCAGATTGGTATTTGTATAGATTGACTTCTTTGTTGAGTTTGTATTCACTATAATTTACAAAATTATAGACGAGTCAATTCATACATGTTATTGTATAATTATATTTGTATTTATAGAGATAGATTCATTTGTTGAGTTTGTATCAAAATTACCAAATTCTTTTGGACTATTTAGTGTCATTTAATTGAGTTTGTATCCAATTGTTCTATTGTTGAATCACTACTTCTTCATCCTTGATATTTTTAAAATTTATATATACTTTAATAGTATAAAAAATTGAACGATATTTTCATCGAAGCACTACGTATTCATCCTTGATGCCATCGGAGTATATGCCAAACTCCTTGTGAATATAGGAAAGTCCTGCTTTGTTCCCCGTTATAAACGCCATCAAATTGTGGCAATTCTTACGATCTTGCCACTAGCCCTAGAATCTTCTTCTATCCTATTCGTTAAGCTATGGCGGCACCGGCGGCGGACTGGGGAGGGCTGCCACATGACCTCCTTGTTCTAATTGCAAAGCAAATTAAAGTGATTGAAGATTTCATCGTTTTTAATAGTGTTTGTACGTCATGGCGAATAGGATAATTTCGATTTTTTCTCTCCTCAACTTCCTTTGCTAATGACAACAATGATTATCGAGAATTTTACTCTTTCCAAGAGAAAAGTCTCGCGAAGATTGTACCTCCCCGAGGCTAAAGGACGGGATTGTTTCCCCTTTGATCAGATGGGATGGCTTCTGACCCAATCCTTAGACGGCGAAGAGGTCAATTTGTTGAATCCTTTCTCCCGTACCCAAATTCAACTTCCTAACCAATTTGCCTTAATGAGTCTAGACGATGAGTACGAGACCGAAGAAGAAGTTGTCGTTGAGGCTTACCACACCATCAACAAAGCTTGTTTATCTGCTAACCCTTCTGTTACGTCAGATTATGTACTCGTCATCTCATACAACACAGACGTTAATTATTTGGCTTTTTGGCTACCTGGTGATATCAACCGGACTAAATTTTACCTCGATGGCAGATTTGGTGCAGTCTCCAACATGATTTACCATAAGGGCCTATTTTATCTTGTTACCTGGGCAGCTGAAATCTGGATTGTTGACGTCCAAACACCTGAACGACGCATAGAATCGCGCTTGATTTGTTTCGCCAACATTCAACTCACTACTATCTAGTTTGAAGTAGACAATGCACTCTTACTCGTTGCCCGATTTTGTAGAAGGCGTTCAAATCCTAATGATGGCGTGGATACCAACTTGGGAGATTCGTTATTTTTTGGGTATTAATGGAGCAACTTCCATTGACTAAACTAAATGTGGAGCTGGAAAAGACACTGGGGTTTACTACAATCTTGAAGATGGAAATATTGAATTTTTTGATTCTTATCACTAAAGTCGTATTTGTCCGCCAACTTGGGCATCATTATGATCATATTCAGTAAGTTTTTAAAAAAAATTATTTTAAAGTGAAGTCCTTAGTATTTTTCTTTCATAATTTCACTCAATAAGATTAATGTTATTTGTTTAGTTAGTTTACTTAACTTATGTCAGAGGATTTTTCAAAAAGAGCAAAGGCAAAAATAGTTATAGTTTATTAAAATTATGATTTGTAATTACATATTATAGGAGAGAGGCGAGCGAGAGAGGGCAGAGAGTGGAGAGAGGCGAATTGTATGTGTATTTGTCAAATTGTATGTATATATATCAAATAGTTGTATATGTGGAAGTAATATACATATGTATTTGTACATCTGTTAAGCGAAATTGGGAGAGGGAGGAGAGAGGCGAGCGAGAGAGGACGGAGAATGGAGAGAGACGGATTGTATGGCAAGAAATTGGAGAGAGAGGTTGAAAGGAGAGAGAAAATAACAATAAATCTCTAATTATAGCTATAAATTGTAATTTTTTTCCCACTACAATGGTATAATGTAAATACATATCATATGCTTGTCTAGTTACGTAATTTATCCCAAAATAATTGGGTATTCAAAGTCTTTAGTCCTTAATTTTTATTATTAAGAGTTTTAAGTGAAAAAAAATGTCTTTGAAAGTGAAGAAATCGCAAGACAAAAGAAAATTTGCAAATCATAGGTTTAGTTCGACATGCCCTAGAATTTTTTTCAAGCACAGAAATCCTAGAATCAGGAGTAAGATTGATTTTCAATAATAAAATAAAGAAATATGTCGAAAGAAGATTTTAAAAATTATCAAATTCAAAATAGATGTAAACAAAGAGTGAAAAGTAAGAAATACACCTAGAGTATCTTTGATTTTTTGAGTTTCATATCTGAATTATAACTTCGATATGAAACTCAAAAAATCAAAATACTTCAAAAGTGTTTTTGATCCCTTTTTTTTTAATAAATTGAATTTTGAGTCAAAATTAATCCGAAAAATTAACTACCTTAGTCCAAGTTATATTAAAGAGATCATTCATTCCTTAAAGGACCTGTGAGACTCTTTACACCCCTCCACGGCTCTAGTTCATGACATATGGTGCGTAAACAATTTAATATAGAGATCCAAAAATAAAAAACGAGCTATGATATCATGTTAAAGAAATAGACATTAAGTCAAACTCAACCCTAAAAAGCTAGTTCAAAATGTGAGGATCAGCCAAGTCATACTAAAGAGATCACTCATCCGTTAAAGGACCAATGAGAGAGTCTCTTCACAGACAAAGTAAAGATAGATCAAAATGCCATCTTTGACATGAAAAATCTGAAGCAACAGTGTAATTCTACCATTAATCATCTGTGATAACTTTCATTACACTTGCAAGAAATAGTTGGAAAATACAAAGGTCTATCTGAAAATACCAATTGCCATACAAACTGAAAATTTCCAAATGAAGAGATAGAGCTCTCACTATTTCCTAAAACCTTCCAGTATAGGCAGGTAAGATCATACAAGGTTCATCAATTTCCAAACAGCTATACAAAAATCCGTGAAAACGATCAATTCCAAGAAAGCATCAGCTCAGCAAGTCCTGAGAAGGAAAATTAGTACATTTTATTAACAAATGCTGAAAAAATGTTTACATGATCAAGATTACTGGAGAAATGGAACAATGACCATGTGAATGTAACCTGTATAATAGCGGATTTATTTATTTCTTTTTTAATAAAAACCCGATTTTCTTCAACATGTTATTCTTCTTCTTTGGTGAGTCATCATCCAAGTTGTCTACGAGTGGAGAACCAAGCTTTCCACCGATAGTATGGTAGTCTAAAGAACCTGTTCTCTCAACATATTTTCCATTATTTCCAGTTGAAAGCATAGATGCAGCTGCTTCAGCAGCCTTTCTCCATTGATCACATTGCACTTTTAACCTCCTTAGCTCGGTTTCAATCTCTGAGTTTGCAGCCTGTGCTGCATTAAACTCCTCAGTGACACGCGCTATCTTTCTGCTGCTTTTATCTGCTTCCTCAGTCAAATCTCCCAGCTTTATCAGGGCTTCTCTTTCAGCCGTTTTTGCTTCTTCTACTAAGACAAGGGCCTCATCGCTAACTTTGGCATTCTCTGATTCTCTCTTACTGATTTCCAATTTCAACTGCGCATTCTCCTCCATAAGAGTCTGCAACTCTGTCTCTTTGTCTAATAAATTTGCTCTCAGATCTCCCAAAATTGACTCTGATTTCTTCAGTTGAGCAGTTAATTCAAACTCTTTATCAGCTGACTGCATTTGCTCAACATGCAGACTAAGCCCCTTATTCTCATCTTGAATATCTACAAGTTGAGCTTCTCTGTTCATCAGTTTTTCTTTCAAATCTTCCACTTCCGATTTTGCTTCATTTAGTTTTGCCTCCCATTCAGCCTCCCTCTGAATTGATTCGGATTTTGTGCACTCCACCAGCTCATGAGCACTTTGTATCTGCAAGGTGCTCTGGATGTATTCTTCTTGATACTTTCTCTCGGAATCCTCCAAAGCAGCTCTAAGTTGACCTACCTCAACTTGGATGGTACTAAGCTCAATTTTTAGTTTATCAGCTTCTACGTTAAAGTTGTTTCCTTCTCCAGCAACAGAACTTTCTGAAGAGCCTGCTGGACTAGACTGGAGTTTGCTGACAAGTTGCTCCAATGAAGCTACTCGATCTTTTGATTTTTCCAATTCCAAAGACAAGGTCCTGCAAGCCTCCATTGCTTTCAGACCTTCAGAACGTAGAGTATCCTCTGTCATCTTGGCCGCTTCCAGCTGCATTTGAGCTTTGCTCACTTCTTCCAATGAACAAGCCTCAGATTCCTTGCTATCTTTAAGCTGGTTTCTCATTTTATCAACCAATGTAAGGGTCTTTGTAAGTTCAATCCTTAAGCTCTGTATCTCAACATAGGCTGACTCAGCATGCTGAGCTTGGGTGGCTTCACAATCAGCCATGCGGTCCAGCTGAACTTTAAGTTTCTGAATTTCATTCATGGCAGAGGCCAAAGCAGTAGTGTCCAACTCATGCTGCTTCTGGATAGCCTCAAGCTCAGATTGCCATGCTCGGTCTCGATCCTGTGATATCTTGCGCAACTCCAGCAGTCGAGCTTCTTCTGAATCCGAGAGATCAAGCAGCTGCTTCTTAGAGTCCTCGAGCTTTTCTGACATGACTGCAAGCTGTTTTTTAGCTTCATCAGCTTCCTGTTGAGCCCTTTTCTTCAATGATTCAGAAGAACTGAGCTGGTCCTTCGCCTTCTTTAGCTCATCTTGAAGTTGAGCAAGCTGTGTTTCCAAGTCAGATGCTTTGCTAGGACGCTTCTTCTGGGTTGTCAAATAAGATCAATGAACATTAGAATAATGTTAAGTACCTTTAACTATGAAAAAGAACGAACAATTAGAAACAAAAACAAGTGGCTAGCACATACAATGAGTGCCTTCAACTACAAAGTCAGATAAGCAACGGACTTCGTTTAATGAATGCAACTCTGCTACTCACTCCGTTTCAATTTGTTTGTCTTACTTTCCTTTTTAGTCCATTTCAAAAAGAATGCATTATTCCTTTTTTGGCAACTCTTTAGTTCTAACTTTCCACATGACATATTTACGACAAAGATTAATGGATATTTTCGTACATTCTACATGTCTTTATTCTAAGACCACAAGATTCAAAAGTCTTATATACTTTTTAAAACTCTATGACAAGTCAACATTAGACAAACACATTTAAAAAGGGAGTATTATCAACAATACGGAGGAATATGTAACTGCACAAGACAGTTTCCTGACTAACAACAGTTACATACAAGGGCCATTGAAGTATGGGAAGGCATCAGAAGTAAAGAGTTGTGCACTCACTGAGCGAAGATATCAACCTCAATCACTTTTAGCAGTTTTAATAAGCTAAACCATGAACAGAACAATAACCACTAGTTTTTAGAATATGAAATGAAGAGCAACGATCAAAAGCTTAATAGAGGACATATTTTATCTAGTCTTAGTTGACATGATTATTGGTAAACTTTCAAACAACTTTTTTTCTTTTCCTAGTAATATGTTAAGAGATTGTAACAGAAAAGAAATAGTTTCACTTGTATCAATTAGTCACGAAACCATGTGAGTTTCTTTGACATTCCAAGACTAGTCATAAAAGCCATTCAAAAAGTTCTGAAAATCCAAACTTAACACATAACATTACTCAAGCACCTCTATCACTGGACTCCGCGGTGACCGGCGACAAACAACTTTCGGACTCCTATCTTTAGGTGTCCTGGTGGCTGGATTTGGAGATGAAACAGAATCAGCATCTGACCCTGGAGTCTTGAGTTTTCGGGTTGTCTTTAGTGTAGCAGCAGTTGTTCTTTGAGGCACCTCCACAGAAACAGTCCTTCAGCAATATGGGAGAAGGAGAACAAGTTAGTTCAAAAAAGACATGGACTACAACAGGCTCACAGATGAGTACCAAAGTTTTTTTTAATCCAAATGTTTTGCCAAAAGCTTTACCATTGGCTTCTTTTAGAATACATCAAAGTCTTATAGATATTCCATTTGTAGTACCAATACGTTGCAGAAGTTTAAATATGTCATTTCTTAAGATGATCGCCCATCGTAATGCGTTAACTTCCTTCTTGCAAGGTACCATCACATAATTTCTTTCCCCAAACAGAAAAAAGTGGATCTGCCAATCTTCAACCCCAATAGCATGTACAGTACAGTTATGAGCATTTCAAGAATAATTTCTTCAATAAGTTAACACCATTAACTCTTGCTTAAAGGACCACTAAATTCTAGACGAACAACTTCCTCCGACTTAGTTAATGAATACACTAAAAACTAGAAGGCGATACTTTAATCTGAATAATAATTTAATCTGAATACTGTACTTGATGGATTATTTAGTGGTAACACTCTTGAACTGACCAATTTATCTACACTTACAAGATGACAAACAAACCAATGTTGAATACAACAGCATATTCAGTGTAATCACACAAGTGGGGTCTAGGGAGGGTAGAGTATACGCAGATACCTCGGAGAGGTAGAGAGGCTATATACAACCCAAATGAAATACAAATAAAATACCTTCCTTTTGGTGTCTGCATATCAATTTCCTCTCAGCAGCAAAATCTAGAACAAAAGGACACCTGACCCACAACACATGAAATAGTTCAGAGGATTCTGTGGCTGAGAAAGAAATTCTAATATATGTACATATGCAAAAGACAAATAAAGATTCATGAATTATATGTAAACTTTAATCAAACACTCAAAGCGGAAATCAAACAAAAGAAACTACACTGTCCCTTCAAAGGAACTCCAGATAAACTACCTCCACTCCACCAACCAAACCTTACAATGGGAAAAAGAAGAAACCAAAAAAAGGAAAGGAGGAAAAGGAAAAGAAAAGTTGCAAAACAAATATCATTACTTAAGCCATATATCCCCTTTTCCTTTTTTCCTTTATCTTTACTCATGTTCTTACATGCTTTAGCTAAGCTGAGAGTCTATCGGAAATAGACTCTCTATCTTTACGAAGTAGGGGTAAGGTCTGAGTACACTCTACCCTCCCCAAACCCCACTTGTGAGATTAGACTGGGTTTGTTGTTGTTACTCATGTTCTTACACTCTGTAAAAATAACATGTTTGGGACACACATGGTGCATAAGAAAATGACATTTGAAATCATATTGCAACAAATATCTCAAAAGTGGACATGAAACATAGTAATCACCAAATGACTTTTTTTCAGACATAATAAGATGAAATGATCCCCAAACTTAGGAATCTTTCTTATTTTATATTACTTCAAAACACACATGAACTAAAGAACCTACTTCAATATAATGGAGATGTCTACAGCAACCAACAGGTTGCCAAAATTTAGAATAAAAATACAAATAAACCCCAAAACAAAAAGAAGGAGACAATAAAGGATAAAAACATTTCTTTTTTAACTAAACAACAATTGGACAAGGATAAGCAGAAAAGACAAGTCTAACCCTTAAAGATATTGCAAACAGACAACAGCAAAATAGGACCATTTAGCCCAACATCAAAGCAGAGAGTCATGTTTTCAAGAAGAAAGTTAGTTGGGCTTTGGGTACTTAGTCCAATTTTTCATAAACTAAGCTTAAATTATTTTGTAAACTCATTTATTTCCATATTAGGGAAAGGTTATATAGATCTAAAGAAACAAAAAACACTTCATTTTCCTCTCTAAACAGGCAAAGAAAAACCAAAGAAGAAGTAAATTTAAAGCATTTTCATCTGAACACAGTCAACAGACAAAACATTTGAAGCCAAAAACTCATCTCACATTGTAAAACCAAACAAATATCTCCTCAAAGACTGAAACTTTATCTAAAAAGAAACCAAACCCACATAAGAAAATCAATTCCTTAAGCAAATACAGCTACACTAAACCCATGAAAACATGATAAAGATTCAAACTTGGACAAAAAGAACAACAATAACACATTAATAAATGAACAATCTGACATTACCAGAAGGATAAACTCAAGTTTTCTTGTGAAAACACAAACTAACAGCTACTATTTCCCAAAAGAAAGCAAGTGAAGAGCTTTTGAAGCCAAAAACTCATGCCACATTGTAAACCAAAGCAATATTTCCTCAAAGACATAAACTTTATCAAAAAAGAAACTAGCCCACATGAGAAATCAATGGTCTAAGCAAATACAACAACACTAACCCCATGAAAACATAAAAAAGATTCAAACTTAAAAGAAAGAACATCTGACAGTACCTCACAATCTTTTACAAATTAACAGAAAGATCTCAGACTAGTGAAGCTCAAGATTTCTTGTGAAATCCCAAAACAAGTGATTTATATATTTTTCAATAAGAAAAAAGGAAAACTAACACAAACTCCAAGAAAAGAAGTATTACTATACCCTTGAAAGAGGAGAAAGGAAATGAGTTGAAGAGCTCAAGATTTTGCTTACAATAATAATCCCAGAGGAGAGTAATAGTGTACACAGTTTCCCAAGACACACACTATTTCTCTTTTATTTTTCCTTACTCTCTTCTTTCACTCCCTCAATAGTTTTTTGTTGTTGGTCACACTGGAAAAAAAGCTAATAAAAAAAAAAAAACTTTCCTCTCAATCTTACTTTCTATTTTGATCGGTAAAACAAAAGTGTTTCTTGATATATCTAGTAAGTTTTCAATTTCAACATTTTATTACCTCGATTCTATTGTATATCTCATTTTTATTTGTCTCAATATTAATTCTATTTTATGTGACACATTTTTTTTAATCCGTCCTAAAAATAATATCATCTTACTCAAATTGAAAATAATTTACCTTTAAAATTTTCTTTTTACCCTTAATGAAATGATTCTCAGTCACACAAATATCTAAAAATAATTTTATACCACAAGTTTTAAAAATCTTTCTTTTTTTCTTAAACATCATGTCAAATCAAAAAATGTCACATAAAATGAAACAAAGAGAGTACTTCTTTCATGAGAGGAGCTAGAAGTCTCGATATGAGTTCAATAATTTTACTTAACTAATATATTTGTATTAAAAAATATGCATAAATATTAAATTTAAAAATCATTATATAAAATTTTATTTTGATTTCACCTTCGCTTAATGCTCAAATCATTTATTAAAATTATATATTAATATAAATATTTATATTAAATTTTTTTTTTTAAAACAAAAAAAAAAAATATATATATATATATAATTTAAATTGAACAAATAAAAATGAACCACGATTAAATTCGAGAAACACGCGCTTTGGTCCCCTCCTCTCTCTGAAATTTCCAATGTCTTTTTACCAAAAATCCAAACACATAATAGTTATTGGATTAGATTCCCTCTTGTTTGCTAGTCAATATATTTTATTTTTTACAGTGTAGTTTTACTTTCAAATTTTATTTATTTATTTCTTTATTTGTATTTTATTGGTCAAGAAAATTAATTTTTGGTCTATTTAAAATTGATAGTGAGATGTGTATGTATAATTACACAATCATTGTAGTGAAAGTGAAGTTTTACATTTGAATTACTCCTCCGTCTCAGATGTCATGTTGTGTTTTTCAAAAGTTATTTTGATTAATTTTTAAAGTTAAGTTAGATTAAATTAATTTGATATTTTAAAATAAAAATATATATATAAAAAAAGTTATTGATTGCAACGTCTTTTTATATCAATATGATAAAAATATATATATATCTTAAAATGTTAATCAAAATAAAACTATGACAATTAAAATGAGACGGAGAGAGTATATCTCAAACATAATTAATTTTAATATATATAATTAATCATAGCGTAACTTATCTTCAAACCAAATGGCTCCTTGTGAATGGCTTTAAGGGTGTACGTGTTCCATAAGGAGAATCATATTTGGTACTGGATCAAAAAGTTTGTTTTCGTAATAAAATTGAAAAAACATATTCCATAAATAATATTTCACATTAGTTGTGTCCTTTTCGCTCTTCAATACATCTCATTTTTATTTCCAATCTCAGCTTCTATTATATTTGATGATTTTTAAAAAAAAATTAAGACAAAATCAGAATTTAAACACATGTAAATTATGAATTCTAATCCTTTTAAGTTATTAAATTTAAAATCAATAATTTGTATTTATTCAATAAAATTTAAAATTATTTATAATTTTTAAATTAAAATTATTGAATTCTATCGAACAAACTAAATTAGTAGAAAAATGATTGTCAAAACAATATTAAAATGTGCTCAACTTGTTGCTAACTAAATTTAGGTTTTTAAATTTTGATGTTCCAATATATTGATATTTATTGATTTTTTTTTTTTCAAAAATTACACACATAATTGTTTGTCTCTTTCTATCTAAATAAAATTTAAGAAATTGATAATAATCTCTCTCTTTATTTTTTCTTTTCATCTAATTAAGGAGTGTGTTTCTCGAACACAGAATAATATCAACTTTCTTAAGACACTTATATTTGATTTTCATGAAAGTCAAATCAATCATGAAAAACGACTAATTCTGTTGATCTGTCCCCTCTCGTTTCTTCAATTGAGGGCTAAGTATTATGTTTTTTCTTTTCATTTTATTAAGAAGCGTGTTTCTCAAATATAGAATAATACCAACTTTCTTAAAATGTATTTGATTTTCATGAAAGTAGGCAATACTTTGAATCAATAATAAGAAACAACTTCTACTGATCGCCCTTCTTGTTTCTTCAATTGAGGGCTAAAGTGGTACATCTCTTAAGCAACGGAACTTTTTTTATGAAAGTATTTGATTGTCAAAAAATATTCGATCATATATATCTCGAGTTGATCTTATGAAAAAACGTTTCTTAATCACTTCGAATTTGAATAGAGATGATATTTGATGTCTTAATCTTTTTTTTTCCTAATATTCTTGAATTAGAAATTTAACTTATATATTAATAAGGAAATTGTTATTTGGACTTCCTACCAATTCATTAAAAAATTAAACAGGATTAGTATATAGTAGTTGTACAATCATACTACAATAATTAAAAAATACTATATAATTATGACTAATTAACTACTTTTATTTTAAGAAATTAATTATAAGGTACGTTAGATAATCAATTTCAAGATATAAGTGAATTTTTTTTTAAAAAAAATTGATCACTATTATTTCTTTTATTCTCAGTGACATCGTTTATTACTCGAAAAATTCTACAAAGTTGATTTCAAGTAATCAGATATTTTGAATTTGAGCAGTCAATAATTATTCAAATTTATAAATTTTAAATATCAGATGATTAAATAAAAAAAAATATCAAATAATATTTTCAAATATAACTAGTCGTTAGAAAGAATAATTAAATACTACATTATTTAAATCTTGACAACTAACTGACAATGAAGCATAACTTAACAAGATATACATAATACACATGCATGTATATTATAAGAACTAGATATAGGAACTCGTGCCATCGTGAATTCAATATATGTTCGTATTTTTTTTAATTTTAATGTTTGTTATATAAATAAAATTTGGAGAGTCAAAGTCAAATTTTTATAACTTAATTTGTTCATTATTATTATTTATAATATTTTTATGTAATTTTCAAATATCATATAAACCAACGAATTATTTGTTAAGATGTCCCATTTAAATTTTTGTTTTTTTTGTTGTTGTTATTTTTGAATACTCATGACTTTAGGTGAATACGAACCAATATATTTTAATATAATTATAATTTTGTCTAATATTTTAGAACTTTCTTTTAAACTTTTTAAAACTTATTATCTATCAATAAATTTTTTTAGAAGAAGAACCAAGGTATTGCATTATAACAAATTATTACTACCTCTATCCCATATTATATGGACATTTTTCTATAAATATTTGTTATATAAACACTTATTAAGTTAGGATAGAATTAATTATTATTTTTCCATTTTATCCCCACCATTAATTAGTGTATTAATAATTTATTCTAACTTAATTTAATGTACATTGATATAAATAAAGAATAAAATGATAAAGTCTACTAGTGTATTAATAATTTCTTAATAATTGTTTAAAATGGAAAGCACCCCTATAATATGAAACGGAAATTGTTGAATAGGTAAAATCTATATGATTAGGCTTGACTCGTGTAAACTTAGTCGAGTCGATGGAAGTTGCTCCATTAAGACCCAAAAAAATTGTTGAATCTCCTAAATCTTTGATTCGCTTATAAATGTGAAGTATATGAATTAAAATATTGAAAGAGGTAATCAATTTAGGAGATTCAACAATTTTTTTGGGTATTAATGGTGCAACTTTCCTCGACTAAGCTTATAGGAGTCAACTCTAATCACTATATCTTACTGACGATTGGGATGAGCAAAACTATTCTTTGAAATGTGGTTGTGGGAAAGACACCCGAGTTTACAGTCTTGAAGATGGAAATATTGAATCTTTTTATCCTGTATTATCACTAAGTTGTAATTGCCCACCAACGTGGGTTGTACCTATACCTTGTTTCCGTGAAAGCATGAGTGAACCAACGGTTATTGTTGAGAGGATTTGAAAGAGCCTATGCATAATTATGATGTGTCATATATGTTATTTATTTTTGAAACTTATTAAAGTTAAGTGTGATTGACTTGGTTGCTTGGATTGTAAGTAGGACAGTGAATAATCTCGTGAATTACTTCTATTATAAATTTCACATTCTTATTTTATTATTTCTTTTTTCTCCCAAATTCTTAATAGCTAGTTGGTCATTTAATTTGTGGTCCATTCAAGATAGAAATATTGAATCTTTTTATCTTGGATTATTCTTTCTAATAACGACTAGTTATGTTTGAAAATATTTTTTCAATTTAATCATTCAATATTCATATATTACAAATATGATTAATCCAAATTTGTTGACGGTTTAAATACGAAAAATCTGATTATTTGGAACAGGCTTTATGAAAAATATCGAACAGTAAATAGTGTCATAAACAATAACAGGAACAATTGTTAATGAAAAATTATTATTTTCGCGTATTTCTTGAAATTAATTGTCTAACGTACCTTATAATCCATTTCTTAAAATGAGGGTAGTTAATTAGTTATAACAAAAAAAATTTAATTATTCAATTATTGTAGTAAGATTGTACAACTACGGTCTATTTAATTAATAGATTGGTGGGAGGTTAAAATTACATTTTTCTTATTAATTGGTGTTTTTAACCATAAGTTACATTTTTAATTATAATATATGATTGGGGAAAAATAATTGAGACATTAAATATTATCTCTATTCGAAATTAAAATGATTAAAGAAACATTTGTTTACGAGATCAACTTGAAATATATGTGGGTGAATACTTTTTGATCAAATACTTTAACAAAAAGTATTATAACGTCCTTTGTTCGAGAGATGCACCACTTAGGAAGTTATTTCTGTTGGGTTAAAGTAAGATATGAATCGAAAAATCAGAATTGAGAAAATATGGAGAATCAAGTAAATAAAACATCATTTTTTTTGTCATTGGTAGAAAATTTTTGTCCTTATATTAGGAAATATTTTCTTTAACTTTTAAAAAAGCGTCAAAGTTGAGGGGACTCTCGCGCGCTCATCGTTATCATTGCTTCCTGGACTTCAACAAATGAATTCTATTAGATTTTTCTTTTTATGATATTAAATATCTCACTCTCTTTAGTTTAATTTATATAATTCATTTTTCTTTTTAATCGGTCCTAAAAAGCACGACAAATTCCTATATCAAATTCTGTTTAGATATACTCTCTATGTCCATCTTTAATTGGCCGCTATACTATTTTAGGATGTCCAACAATACTTTTCTAGTTTATGAAATCAACATAACTTTTCTAGAAGCTATGGTTCTCAAGCTCAGCCTTATATGTAGTATTACTCTTGTAGTTTCTTGTCCTTTGATGTTTGGTATTATCTGCTGTTTTTTGCACTTCGATTATCTTATCCTTTTTCTATAGATACTTTTCCTTTTTTTAGAATGCTTAGACATGCTTCCTATAGTATTTTACTGTGACTTGTGACTTCTTCCCTCCTGTTGTTTCTTTTTTTGACCTGCTTTGAAATGCTTTTACTTGAGCCAAGGCTCTATCGTAAACCACCTCTCTACCTCCCAAGGTAGGCGTAAGTTTGCATACGCTCAGTCTCTAGTGTTGACTTTTTGACTTAGTTAATAATCCCACATCGGTAGGATTTATTTTGGGGAGGAGTTTTGGGGGTTATAAATTAACCCCTCCCTCTCCATTT
>JBCEWC010014378.1:0-14414 GCA_038996855.1 Solanum aculeatissimum
TTATATTATTAAAAGTTAATAACTTTTTATAGTAATAAACTAATAATAAGTTAATAAATATAAGAAATATTTAAATATATAATACAACTATACAAATCAATAACTTAACAATTTAACATTTTAAAGAAAAACCCCCGGTAAGAACCGGTTTCGGTACCGGTCCGATCCGGTTCCGACCCGGTAACTATAGGACCGAGCCGGAACCCCCCAAAAATTCTGGTAGAACCGGTTCCGGTAGATCCAGTTCCGATAAAATAGGAGGCTTTACGAACCGGTACCGATTCCGGTTCTGGTAAAACTGGTCCTTTTGAAATCGATCTGGTTCGTTGCCACCCTTAGTATACACCACGACCCGTATATTGACTCGTAGAACCATTCCAGTAAGCAGAAATTCATGTACTCAAAGTTCACAAGCCAACTTTATAGCTTGTAGATAAAACCTCGGGCCGTGTATGGGGTTCGTGGACTCAGGGAAGGTTCTTAAGCTTGTTAAGTGTTGATGGCATCTACAAACCTACTAACAGGTCGTATGTCCATGTACGTCCCGTAGGTAGATTCGTTGAATTAAGGCCTAAAAGCTAGGTTTTGAAATCACAAAACCATATTTTATGGGTCGTAGACCATCGTATAGCTTGTAATCGGGATTTCATGGGGTCTGAACTCCACTTATATCTGACCTAAAAATTAAAATAAAAGGGGGGGGGGGGTAAATACAATTACCCCCCACTTTCCAAATATTTTCCAAAAATACCCTATACCCTTTTTTTTCCCCAAGCTCTGACAATCGCCGATCACCACCACTATATTTTTTGGCCCATTTTTCGACCAAACTCCAGCCACACAAAGCAGCAAAGCCGACACCTAGGGTTTCCATTCTCTTGGGGTTTTCTTGCTATTTCTCAACCTATTTGATCACTATTCTAGTATATACTCTTATTGACATTCTATTTTTGTCAGAAAATTTGTGTCACTGGCCTGAGTTGTTGTTGAGATTAATTCCATGAGATTCTTGCCCTAGTACTTGGTGTTGTTTATGAATAAAGTGTGTTATGTGGTTGAAACTATTTGATTGATTTCATTGAACTGGAACCATGTATATGCTTGTACGAATCATTGTTGAATTCATGAACTGCCTGATCAACTGAGTTTGAATTATTTATTTTAGTAAGTGATTGATAGGGGGGGGGGGGCGTGTTATATGCCAGGATGATGAAACTGATTTAATTAGCCATGAAATAAGTTTATGCTTTGGTTTGAAATCATGAAAGCATTTGTTGTCTGATTTTTGCAAGCTACTTTATTGTAATTGACATGTGATTGCATGTATTAAATGATAACATATTAGATTAATGGTTAGATGGTGGTTGATGTGATATGTGCATGTTGAATTGATAAGTTACAGGGTAGACTAATGATTCACACATATAGGGTGTAGAATGACTTGATAAAGTCGTGTTATTGGAGGATTTGGGTGCATAAATATTATATTAGGCTTGGGTTGGAATGCTGTGATTTTGATGTTGTTTAGAAATGCATACCCTATTGTTGGCTGTGATGTTTAGGTTAAGGTTGAGTCATGGAATCATTGTGGTGACCTTAGGAAACCTAGGTTGTAGTTTTGTTTACAGTACGAGGGTCTTCTACGGCCCGTGGATTAGTCCGTGAAGCGTAGTTGTCCCTCGTAGGTTAAGATCAACTGCTTGGGCTTTTCAAGGATGTCATAAGATGAAACCACTAACGGGTCATAGTTTAGACTATGACTCATAACTTGGTTTCGTAGGTTCCTTTGCCTGCAGATATGAATTCTGGAATTACACCTACAACTCAGTCTATGACTCATAGTCTTTTTAATGAGCTGTGCCTAGTCTCCTAGGTGCAGTTCCAACAACTAGAACTACCGTACCCAGCCACCTACGAAGACCTTCTATGACCCATAATCTACCCTATGGACCATAGGTGAGCCTTCGTAGATTTTTCTGTCACATATTTCTACAACCTTTTTATTTTCCTTCCTGTACTTTTAAGACTTATGTGGGTTGTTAATGGTGTGCTTCAAGTACAATGGCTCCCAGACCCAAGGGAGATGAGATGGTGAGGCATGCACGAGTACATGAGATGGTGAGGGGTGCTGGACCCTCTGGACATGCTCCCGATACTGTGGAGACACACTATAGATTGAGAGTGGTAATAGATAGTCAGAGACCGACGCTGAGGCACCCAGGTATGTTCTTTTTTATCCTTGCGCTTTACTTTTGTTCTAGTTTGTTGTATTGAGGATAATTCAATTTCTTTTCGATGGGGTGTGGATAGTTATAGGCTTCAGCGAAGTCTGAGTAACCAAGGCCTATAACTATCCCAATTTTTAAGCCCGCAGTGTTTTCTTGCCTTTGTTCTTTCCCTAAGGACATTTATTTTCTGTTGAACCGACATGTTTAGGATATGTAAGTAGTATGAGTAGAATATTGTACTGAAATATGTGGCATATATTAGTTTTTTTGTTGAAAAAAATGATACCCATCAAAATTTTATGATTGATATTATGCGGTTAGATAGTCTTGATGACAACCATCATGTGGAATCATTGATAAACAATGTTTTTTTTAATAAGCGAGGTCTAATTGTGATGAAATACATGATCTGAGAGTCTATATTGATAGTGTATTCAATGCCATGTGTGTATGAGCGTCATTGCATGATTCTTATACTGTGTTTCAATTTAGAACTTGCCCTGTTACTTTGACTGAGACTGTAGGTTTGTTGGTTAGGAAAGGATCTTAGGCCATTGTCCATATTAGTCCACTTAGCCTAAATTGACCAACCAAGTACATTGTGTGTCTCTTGTTCCTAATGTTTGTGCCTTACATATACCCTTTCTGTGTAAATACCTAAGTAACCAAGTCTTTTTGTCTGTGAAATCTTAAAATTGGACCAGGTTCTTCCTTGAATATTATGTACCTCAACTTAGGCAAAAAACGTAAGTTGAGGGTGGTTACCAAAAGTGGCTCTGGTTCATAGGTTGGATATTGTATACCTCAACTCAGGCCAAAAGCCTAAGTTGAGGGTGGCTGGTGAAAGGAAAATCACACTAAACGGGGATGGAAGCTAGTGATTCATAGAAAAAAGGATAAAATATGAAGTGGGTGCAAGAAAAACATAAAGTAGCCTAAAATTGTGAATTAAAAAAAAAAAGGCAATGAGCTGAAAGATTAAGAATAAAGCACCCAAAGAGGTTTGAAATAGGAAAATGAAGAATGAGTTGAAAATACCAGTGTTGATAGGGCAAGAGTGTGAAGCAACGCAGTGTCAAAGAGGGTCATTAGTTACTATGTTCTAAAAATGTCATACCAACGCCCCCTAAGCTTACGTTATAAGACAAGAAAGTCCTATAGTGATCCTAATCCAAGTAGTTGAAAGTCATGGTCACGAGTATAGAGGCAAACATATGATATTATGCATAATGTTTGAATATCTATTGCGAGTGAGAGTAATTTTGTCAATATCAAGCATTAAATTTGAACATACCATCATCAGTGAGATATGAGACTTTTTTTAGTGAGGGCACTTGATTTGCACTGTTGATTTTAGAATATTTTAGTGATTGTTGATTATCTATGATTACATCGCTTGTCATAGTTGCACTGTTGTATATTGATATGCATGAGTTTGTTTGATAGCTATCTGATATGTACTGATGTGTTAGATTGGGTATCTGTGACTGATTTTGAGATGATGTATGTCATTAGATTGAGGTTTGTGTGTTACTGTATTGCTTATGTAGATTGATTCCGTCGCTTGACGACACCAAAAATTTTAAGTTGAGGGTGTTGACGTGCTGCCAAAATACAATACTTTTGATACTTAAAACTTGAAATTTTGTGTATTCTCAATGCGATGTTAGTAGATTTGATGTGTTTTTATGTTGAGTTTGCAAGACTACAGGATTCAGTGTGTTTTTGGGAAAAGTTTTATAGAATTTGAGTTTTTGGTGATTTACGGAGGAGTCTACGGGCTGCGGTGTATTTCATGAGTCGTAGGTTGATTCGTGAGTCAAATCCAGTGAAGGGCCAAGTTTTAAAAGTTACATCCACGAGTTATCATACAAGCCATAGAATTCTTCACGGGCCGGATGAAGGATCAGAGAATATGCTGAATGCTGAAGCGTAAACAGACGAAGTTAGTCATAGACCATAGATTGGATAATGGGTCGTGGATATAATCGTGCTTAGAAGATCCAGATTTTGAAGGATTTTAGTAAAGTTAACAAACAAAATCCTCTGTGGGTCGTAAGTTATAATACGGCTCGTAGGAAGGTGTCATAGGTTGACAATAATTTTTGGGGATTGCAGAGTTTGAAGCCCAAGTACGGGCCGTGGTTTCACATATGGCCCGTAACCTTGTCCATCCGAGTTGCTAAATTCAGTTTTTGTATTTCATTTTGGATTTGTATTTTACTTATTATAAATAGTCTTTTTAGATTTTTTTAGAGAGAGACATGAGAGACACGAAGGAGAACGACAAGAGACAATAGGAACAAGTAGAGAGACTAGAGAATTCATCTTTTGTGACTTTACATTGAGATTATTACTTTGTGATTTCTTGTGGAGAATTTTGTATTTTTTGTTCTTCAATTCATCATTATAAGTGTCTAATTATGCTATTCCGTAATATGATTTCTTCATCTACAATGAGTATACATAGCTAAATCCACAACTAGGGTTATGCGAACCATGAAGAACTAACGAAGTAAACTCTGGATAATCCGTAGTAAAGAATGGGAAAATGGAATAATTAACTGAACTCGATGTGATCTCTCTCGTCTAATCAACCTGAACGGATCATGGGATGATTGTACTGGAACAATAGGTAAGGGTTAGTATTATCACGCTACGGGGATGGATCAAATCACGTAGTGAAATTTGCCTCTTTCCTGGATCAAATGGTTAGGTAAACATAACTTATCGTTCTACATGCTACACACTAAAAAAGGTTATGATTATCTAGATATACTGAGTTAGGGAGTCATGGGGAACACAATACCCTAATTACTTCTCTCACTGTTCTCACTACAATCTTACTTGATTGATTACCGTAGTTTAGATTTATTTCTTGAAATTACAAAACCCCCTATTTTTGGGAACTAAGTAGATTAATTCAAATCGGATTGCTCGTAATTACTCTAGGTCTAGACCATATTCCCTGTGGAATTCGACCCTAACCTCTGTTAGGTACTATATTTTGACAATGACCGCTTATCCTCTATTTAGAGGTGTAGTTTGGACGACATCAACAAGTCCCAAAAGTACCTCAAATACCATCAATTACAACAAAGTTTCCCAAACAATATCACAAGCCTCATATTATCACCACCATAGCCAAAAGTGTCCTAAATATCAAGGATACATCTCAATTTGCCAACAAACTCACAATTTACTCCACTTACAAAGTAACCGATACCACATTTCATCAAAATACCATCATACCAAATCAAAATTACTCAAAATATGAATTTTGATACTCATATTGGCATGAATTGAGCTTGGGGGTAAAATGGTCAAAATTAGGGCTAAATTATGAGGTTCACGAATCTGAAAATTGACTCAAAATTATGATTCTACATGTGGAAAGGAGTTTGTGGGTAAACATTCCACTAAAATTGAGTTCAAATTGAGGGAGAAATCAACAATTAAAGTTTCAAAAACATAGACATGGAAAACCCAATTTTAATCATTCAAAATCATGAAATTCCAAATAATATCAAGAGAAAAGTAATGAAAATGAATTAATTTGATGTTAGAAACACTTACCAAAGCATTTTCCCCAAAAAATCTTTTCAAAAATTGCCCAATAAAGCTTGAAAATAATAAAAATGGAAGAAATGAGTGTTTTCTCAGAATAAAAATGATCAGGCACGAATTGTGCTCAGCGAACACAGAGCCCAAAGAAATACTGACCTCCGCGAAAGCAGTGCTAGGGCCCGCGAATGCAGAGGGTTCATTCGCTTGAACTTCGCGAACATGGAGGGATAGACCGTGAACGCGGAGAAAAAACATGGGGTACTCCACGAAAAGCAGAGAAATGGGTCGTGAACGTGGAGAACAAAAATGACATGCACTAGATTTTCCAAGATCAGCAAAACCAACTCAAATTTAAACTTGGAACGGACCCCCGAGGTCCATTTGAAATCCGATTCACACAAACCAAATATGTAACTCTACTAGAAACAATGATCCAGACTCAACAAAAGTATCAAAATTTAATTCTGAGATCTCCTCGATCCAATTACCAATAAAATTCGTTAAAACTAATCAAAACTCAAAATATCGAAGCTGCCCTTAGAGACTCCAAAAATTATAATGAGATCATTTCTACTGTTAGTTTCACCATCCAAAACTACTGAAATTATCAAAATTTTGATTCGTCCCTCCGAACTCTGAATGTTGGCCAGAATCAATCTTAGGCTCCGAAACTAATTGAAATGTAATTTTCGGTCCAAAATCTCCATTTTAATTCTAAATTCAATACTGTCACTTCTCCTAGATCAAATTCGATATTCCAGAGCTAATGGAATCGACGGATCCCCGATTTGACACTTAAAACTCAGAATAGTACAAAAACTCACTTTTTCAATAACTTAAGCTTCTAAAATGCCAAAACTCATATTTTTCATTTTTAAAATACAAGATGTAATGATCCGTTAGGTCAATTTAAAAATTTCTGCTCTTAGTTTTCTAAAATATCCTCCTTATAAATTTTAAAAAGGTTTTCTTGGACTATTTGATAACTATGGTTAGTTAGTTTACGGATAAATTTGGATAATTGATTTAATTGATGGACTAAATGTTAATTTAGTTAACATTCTATACCATTATCTCATATAATACCCTATGTCACTTTAAACCACATTCTTGTTTGCGAAAGAAGAATACTAACTTCTAGAGGAGAACGACACGACGTGGTGACACCTGTCTTTCCGCATAAGGTAAATTCTTGGATTTTGTAGTATATATGAGTAGGGTGAACTGTACCGAGTGGGTTATGTGATTAATGGGGAGATTTTGGAATCAATGAAAACTCACGTTTTTCAAAGTTTTCTTTTGTTTAGTTTGCAATTGATTTGTTGTTTGCCTTTCCTTGTAATTCTTTTACCACTGTAGGCCCACAATTTAAAGGAAACAAAATCATATTTGTTGTGTAATTCCTTAAAAAAAATTCCATTTCGAGTTGCTGGATAGACTAAAGACAAGGTAATCGAAGGAGATTTAGATAAAGTGGGTAGGTTGATGATTCCTAAGAATTTTATTTTTGGTTCAGTTTCTATTCCATATTTAGTTTAGCATTTTGGGATTTTATTTCTTTATAATTTTTGACTTAATCCTAGGCTTGAAATTTTAAAAATATAACAGTAGACATGTTAATTGGTATTAAGATTAGGAACTTGATTATAGATATGGGTGTTGTTCGTTTCAATATTTAATTATGAATTCTTATTGGATTAGATCGTGGTGCTTTGGATTCTATTCGAAAGGGGAAGACTCAGGTCCCGCAATGAGTGTTCAATTATTAAGACAAGTGAATTTCTCAACCTTTGTTAAGTATATAGAATCTCGTGCTTCCTTGTGTGAGGTGTTGAGAATGATTTTGAAAGGTTTATTGAGTTAACACTGATGTTCTATCAAGGCTATGTTGTTGTGAATTGTGCATTGTTTTAAAATATGACCATCTCCTCATTATTGTGTAAACATGCCTATTTGCATTGATTTTTGTGACAAGTGTTACGTGAAATGAGAAAGAATAATAATTAAAAAGGATGTATCTTTTCAAGGAATGTGTCGCACACCGCGATGGATACTATAATTCGAGGGTCATATTGCATGCCGTGATGGATACTATAATTCGAGGCTCATGTCACACGCCATGATCGATACTATGATTTGAGGGTCGTGTCACACGCCGCGATGGATGCATGGACTATAAGTCCCCCATGAGTCCCAGACTGAGAGACGGTGTATCACTAGGCTAGACATGCATCATTATACGTGACATTATTGTATTGCATTGCATTGCACATCTATATCATTTATAAACTTGTGAGTGCCTTTTTGTGAAACTTATGATGGACTACTTGATTCCTTGCGTTGTTGATCTATAATTGTTGGTGTGATATTATTGAGCTATACGTTATGTAAATTGTGAATTGTTAGGTTAGACTGGTTTTATGCAGGTTGTAGTTGTGGAGGTTCAGTTGAAGTGTTAGGAGTACCCGTATTCTATATTACTTGTCTCTGTGTTTAGTAGTTCACTTGCTGGGTACCGTGTGTTTGGTACTCACCCCTTGCTACTATATTTTTGTAGGTTACGAGTTCGAATCTTCGTGACACCCTCTCTATTCTTCCTAGTCTGAGGCTTCTTGTGGAGATTGTATGAGGTAGTTGTTTGTCATCCCAGTGAACTCTCACTCCTATTTATGATTTTATTATACTTTAGAGACCATATCATTTGAGACTTGTGTTTTCTTTCAAATCTATTGTAATACATTAAGAGGCTTGTGTACGTGACAACCAGGTTTTGGAGATTTTTAATTAAGTTGACTTATTATCCACAGTTAAACCTTTATTTTTATTATTTTTCCACACTTTATCATTATAATTGAGTTTTTGGCTAACTTGTCTTGATGGGATAAGACGAGTGTCATCACGTCCATTTTTGGGTCGTGACATAAGTTCTCAGTTCCAACAAGATAGATGGTTCAAAATAGGTCCAAAACAACTTATGAAAGAGAAAAATAGTAATTTTCATAGATAAGCTAAAAAATAACCGACAAGGTCATTACATCATTCACCACTAAAAATAATGTTCTTTCTCGAACATAAAAGAAAGAAAGGTACCTGAAGTATAAAAAAGACTGGGATATCTGCCCCGCATGTCTGACTCCAACTCTCAAGTAGCCTTCTCAACAGGATGACTAAAGGTATGCCTTTGGTCCAAAACCTCCGGACATGCCTATCCAAAATAACTATCGACTCCTTCTCATATGACAAGTCTGAATCCAACTCCACTGAATCATAGGAAATCATGTGCGACTCATCTGGAATTTACAGATGGAGCATGGAGACATAAAATACTGGATGAACTACTGATAATATCAGTGGCAATGCTAACTCATAAGCAATCTCACGTACCCTGCTCGAAATCTCAGACGGGATAATAAACCTAGGGTTGAGCTTGCCCTTCTTTCCAAACCTCATCACACCCTTCATGGGTGATATCTCGGCCATACACTATCTTAAACCATGAACTCTAGAGGTCTAGTGCTCCTATGAGCATAACTTTTCTGGAGACTCTGGGCTGTTAATAACCTACTATGTTTCAACCGGACCTGATCCATAGCATCTCTGAGCAAGTCAATACCTAAAACATCAGATGAACCTGAATCAAACCACCTGATAGGTGATCTACATCTCCGACCATATAATGCCTCAAAGGGTGTCATCTGAATGTTGGAATGATAATTGTTATTGTACGCAAACTCTGCCAATGGTAAGTGTTGATCCCACTAGGCCCCAAAGTCTATCACATATGCCTAAAGCATATCCTCTAAAACATAAATAGTGCGCTCGGACTGTCCATCAGTCTGAGGGTAGAAAGCTGAACTCAAATCCAATTGAGTACCAAAACCATGCTGTAGAGCCTCCCATAAATATGTAGTGAACAAAGACCCTTTGTCGGACACTATAGACACCGGCGCCCCATGCAATCCAACAGTATCCCAGATATATAACCTAGCCAACTACTCCGCATTGTAGCTAGTCTTCACTGGTAGGAAGTGAGCAAACTTAGTCAATCAATCTACAATCACCCAAACTGAATCAAACTTACCTAAAGTCATGGGCAAACCAATAATAAAATTCATCGTAATACGCTTCCATTTCCACTTGGGAATGGACATCCTCTACATTGAACCTCCACACCTTTGGTGCTTATATTTGACTTGTTTATAGTTCAAGCACTTTGCCACAAACTCAACAATGTCTCTTCTCATCACACACCACCAATAGTGTTATTTCAATCATGGTACATCTTCGCCACACCCGGATAGATAAAATATCTAGCTCAATATCCCTCCTCCAATATCAAACTTACCGAATCTCCTAATTTAGACACACAAACCTGACCATTAATCCTCAAAATACCCTCTGAGTCAATAGTAATCGCTTTGCTTCACTACTCAATATCTTATCATGAATCAAGCACAATCTAGCATCATATAGCTGCTGAGCACACACCTAATCAAGTAATGAACATATAGCCTTCACAAAGGCTAAAATGATGTGAGAAGGAGAAATATCCAACCGAGCCAACTATTTTGGAAGTGACTGAACCTCCAAAGAGAAGGGTCTCTCTTCCTCCCTCAAGAATGCCAAACTCCCCATACTAGAGGCCTTCTGACTCAAAGCATCCACTATCACATTCGCCTTGTCCAGTTGATATAGAATCGAAATATCATACTCTTTCAACAACGCGAACCACCTGCGCTGTCTCATGCTCAAATTAGGCTGAGAAAAGATATATTTGACTCTAGTGATTGGTAAAGATCTCACAATGCACCTCATAAAAATAATGCCACCACAACTTTAATACAAACACCACCACAACCAACTCTAAATCATGGGTAGGGTAGTTCCTCTCATGCACCTTCAACAGCATAGAAACATATGCTATCACTCTCCCTTTTTTCATTAATACTCCTCCCAAACCCACTCCAGAAACATCACAATACACCACAAAAGTTACTTCCTCCTTGGGCAAAGGAAAAATAGGTGATGAAGTCAATAAATCTTTGAGCTTTTGAAAGCTCACCTCACACTCCTCTGACCACTTAAAAGCAATGTCCTTTTGAGTGAGCCTAGTCAACAGGGTTGCAATAAAAGAGAATCCCTGCACAAAGCATTGACAATACCCCGCTAAGCTAATAAAACTCTGAATCTCTGTCACAAATGTCGGCTTAGCCCACTCACAGCTGCTGCTACCTTGGCCAGATCTACCATAATGCTATATTTTGTCACTATATGCTTAAGGAAAGCTACCGACTTGAGAAAGAACTCACACTTTGAAAACTTGCCATATAACTTCTCTTCTCTCAACCTCTGAAGTATCATCCTCAAATGATGTACACGGTCCGACTCATTCTTGGAGTAAACCAAGATGTCATCAATAAACACAATCACAAAAATATTCAGATAAGGATTGAACACTCGGTTCATCAATTCCATAAAAGCTGCTGGAGCATTGGTTAGCCCAAAGGACATAACCAACCATAAACTCATAATGACCATAACAGGTCCTGAAGGTTGTCTTCGGGATGTCAGACTGTCGAACTCTCAACTGATAATACCCAGACCTCAAGTCAATCTTAGAAAACACTGAAGCACCCTGCAACTGGTCAAATAGATCATCAATACAAGGCAAATGATACTTGTTCTTGATGGTCACTTTGTTCAACTAATGATAATCAATACACATCCGCATAGTACCATCCTTCTTCTTCACGAACAAGATAGGAACACCCCAAGGGGATACACTTAGATGAATAAACCCCTTCTCCAACAAATCCTCTAACTGCTCCTTCAACTCAGCTAGCACCATCCAATAGGGGGCAATAGAAATGGGCTTAGTTCCCAACACCACATCAATAGCAAAATAAATATCATGATCCAAAGAAACACCTGGAAAGTCATTCAGAAACACATTCATAAACTCCCTCACAACTATGGTGGTCTCCAACGAGGGTAACTCTTGAGAACAGGCCTGGACATGAGCAAAATATGATAAACATCCCTAATCCATCAATCTACAGGCATGTATATAAAAGATAAGCTCCTTGTGATAAGAATCAAATGCGCCAGTCCACAATAACAGAGGCAAATCAGGACAAGATAAAGTCACCATCTCTGTATGGCAATCAAGAATAACATGATAAGGGGACAACCAATCTATACCTAGTATCACATCAAAGTCAACCATATCAAGCAATATCAAATCAACTATAATATCTCTCTCCAAAAAGGTAATAATACAACCCTAATACACTCAATTCATAATTAAAAACTCTCCTATCTGGGTGGAAACACATATAGGCTCGACAAGGGGCTCACATATAATATCAAGAATAATGGAAAAATAAACTGACACATATGAATAAGTAGAGCTTGGATCAAATAAATTTAAAGCAGAACGGTGGCACACCAGAACCATACCTATAATGACAGCATCATAGGCCTCTGCCTCTGCCCAATTTGGAACAACATAGCATACTCTACGTCCCCCGCTAGATTGTGGGCCTCTACAGGCTCCATCTCTCACTATGCTTTAACCCTCTCTAGTACCACCCCTCATGCTCTTAGTGGTGTCCCTGGCTACAGGTATTGGTGCAAGACGGGTTGTCTGGGCTCCTGATGATTGGGAAAAAGGTGCGCAATGAGGACAATGCCTGGCTAAGTGCCCTATCTCATCACAAATATTGCAAGATATGGGATCCCATCCCTGAGATGATATCTTGAAGAACCATCACACTTGGTTGCACTAGAAGACTATCGTGAATTATCTGAATAGGCCTAGATCTTTTAATACTATTCGATATGGGAATAGCTTCATGAACTGCCCTGATGGCCCTATCTCTAAAACTCTTTATCTCATGGAGGGTGCCCGCTGAACTGGCCATGCTTGCGAAATATCTTTTCGCCACCCTGGTAGTCATATCTAATACACTCAATCATGCGAGTGTGGTCCGCCACACTTTGGAAGGTGGCACTTGCCAAGACCAATGAAGCTGTAGCCTCCTAAAAGTAATCTACCAATCCCTTGGCGAACCATTGTATCCTCTCAAACTCTATGGGGATGCTAGATAAGGCGTATCTAGACATCTAATAAAATCTCACCTCATAGTCAGATACCGACATCGATCCCTACTGAAGGCGATCAAACTCATCTAGTCTATTGTCTCAAAGACTATATGACACAAAACTCTCTAGGAACACCTTAGTAAATTTCTCCCAAGCCATAATTAGAGATATAACAATCATGCGGGCTAAGACTAACTTCTATCACTCCTTGGCCAAGCTAGTGAACTGATTGGAGGTATAAGCAACTCCATGAGGCTAAAAAATCACCAAATTACAAAATTGATCCTAACACTTTGAAAGAAAATCATAGATCATGTCACTAGTCATACCATCAAATCTGGGGGGAGCCAATCAAACAAATCTCCCAAAATTCTTCTGCTCAGCAGTAGACATAGCGGGGCTAGTAAAAGTTGGCGGTTCCATAAAACTGGGTAGTGCAATAGACAAACCATGGAGCTGTGAACCAGTACTCGATTGAGAAGTCTGAGCCGAAATAATAGAAGCTATAAGAGGATCCATTGGAACTGATAAAAGGCTAATATGAATCATAGGTGGATAAATTGGAGCTATAGTGGGCTATCCGACACTGTAGAAGCCAGTACATCAAGAAAAACTGGATCCGGAGAAGCTACCTCAAACCTGGACAATACTTGTAGAAGTAGCTCTTGAATAGAGGGCATAACATCAGGGGCTAAAGGTGGTGGAACAGGGTCTTTTGGCCCCTCAGACTCATACTCAGGCTCTAGTGAAACTTCCCTAGCCTGTCCTCTAGGCGGAGATGCCCCTCTAGCACATCTTTGAACCCTGGCCCTACTTCGACTACGGGTGGAGGCCACATCAAATGGCTCAGGCTCACCCACTGACCGTCGGGCTCTAGTCATCAACATCTGTGCAGAAGGAGTAGATTAGAGACATTCAAAGCAATTAATATGAAAAGAATAAATAAATAGAAACAAAACTAAAATCTTTTCCTATCAAGTGCCTCGTAGCCTCCTAAAGATGGGTATGGACATATACATACTGATCCGTAGGACTCTACTAGACACCCACTCTTGACTCACGAGCCCAACGAACCTAGAGCTCTGATACCAAACTTGTCATGATCTAAAATTAAATCTTAACTAAAGGAATGAAATAGTAAAATAGAATAATCACAACAATTAATTTCAAATCCTAAAACTTGGAGTCATGAGTACAAGGGCTTCTAAGTATTACGAATGAGTAAGTACAAAGTTTTCTCATAAAGGAAATAAAAGTTTGATATGGATGATAATAGCCTCAATGAAACAACTGCGACTCGAAGTTTGAGCCTTACTGCTAAAATCTGGTAGTGATGAGAAAACTCCGCTCAATAAGATCAACTATCACGTGGGAGTCCTTGTGCTTGATCTGCAGGGAGAAAACATAGTAAGGGTGAGTACACCGAAATGTACTCAGTACACTACAAGAAAAAAAACTTTTAACGACCATTTCTTAACGAAGGGAAATGAATCCGGTCGTTATAAATACACTTAT
>JBCEWC010014379.1:0-14413 GCA_038996855.1 Solanum aculeatissimum
AAAGGTAGTATCCCTAGTTACTTCAGAGGTAGATCGCTTAGCCATTTGGCGATATACTTCTGTTATAGTATAGGGTGAAGAATACTCAAAATTTTTCTTTTGATCGTGAAAATAATCATCCTTTGAAGTAGAGGATTTTGAATCAGAAGATGTAGCCATCTGTAAAATTTTGTCACGAATCTTTTCATCCGTAACTTCCTTTAAAAGCTCTATTACATTATCATACGTAATAGTATTCATATTTAAATCATCAAATTGAGATTGCAATTTATAAAATGTATCATCACAATTATAGGTATCACCTCACAGTCAACACACACAACATTATTATTTTCGTTGTTAGCAAATTCAAGTAAATCAATTTCTTCAGTTTCAGAAATATAATCTGACTCAGAACGAGAAGTGTATAACAAATCATAAATCTGATCATGAATAGTATCATCAAGATTAAGAGACTTAAGCTTGTTAAGCTTGCAATTAGGGGCTATATGTCCAAAATTGCCACATTTATAACACTTAACCTTAGTTAGGTCACACTTAGATCTATTTTTTGTATATCTCGTTGACCTACGTTGAGCTTTCTTAGCTTCTCTTTCTTCCTTAGATTTATATCTAGATCTTTTTTTCGTATAAGGATGGTCTGAATAATTTCTATGCTTGTGATATCTGAAAATTTTCTCCTTATGAGGAAAAGGAGGTTCACTAACTCAAAATTGGGTGCAGAAATCACCTAATTGATTTCTTTCTTTTAATCGGTCCATCTTCAATTTTCTGGACAATTTAAGGTCTTTACAAAGGTTTAACCCTTCTTGCGTACAGGTGCCTATAAGCTTACCATAAGTAAATATTTCCCATTATAATAGGCTGGCGGTAGTCCACACGGCTAATTAGACAACCAAACTTAATTTCGAAAATATTATCCTTAATCATTAAGAGGGGCGGTAGTCCGCACTATCATTTAAGGTCAAAATTAAAATATATCAAATTTTTAGCGTAGATAATTGACTGTAGGGTAAAAATTAATCTTTTTACCCAAGCAAGGGACCTGTCAAAAAATTCAATACTTCCAAGTTGAGCCCATGTGTTTAGCAATTCTAACTGTGAAATTGACGCCACACATTTTAACATAAATAACCAAGTAAATAAATGGGATTTAAACTACTTCACATCTTGCTAAACGTAGTCACTGAGACAAAGCCAACATAGAAGTACTGAACACGACTGTATCTCCATCTCGGAACCAAGTAAAAAATCTATACCTAAATATTTTTATATTTTGATTGAGTCTGGTTCCCTCATAGTAATTATATAAGAGAAATTAGATAGTTGACATGGATATAGGTATTTAGGCTAACATATAATAGTAATAGTAGAAGCAAATACCTGAAATGGCCTAAGGCCGATGCCGAAAATAATAATTTATTATTGATGAGTTACTATTACAATCTATGTACGCCAGAAACTATAGAGAGAAGGGAGAGCTCTGGGTTTAGAGAGAGAGTAAAGAAAAAAACTTACAATTGTTGGATGCCAAAATGCATTCCCAACACTTCTATTTAAAGAAAAGAAAATGCGGCGAAATAGTAAAACGGGGCACACATACGGTCCTATAAACAGTGATATTACATAGTAATGAATAGTGTATCTACTGTTCATGAATAGTTCAACTATTCAGGCGACTGCACTGTAGCTTGATTTATTTTTTGTCCGCCTTTTTCATTTTTTGAATAAACCTTTCTACATCTTCAATATCATCACCGGATAGTTCCCTATCAGTTGGAATGGATTCTGCATTTTCCATGTCATCATTGACATTTTCACTTTTACGGGTTGAAGTATCACTTTCAAATAAACCAATAGACTCCATCAAGTCTTGTTTTACATTATTCATATACTCTATTATTAAAGCATGCTTATCCTGTTACTTTTCTTGCAGGAATATTCTGTGTGCAATTCCTTTCACTGAAGTATCAATCAGTGGACTTGGAGTTGAGACATATTCCTTTACCTTTACAGAAATCAAGTCTATCAGCTCTTGACCATAAATTATTTTTGTAGAGAGATCAAGTTTTATTAATTTTTCCCAAAAAATATTATAAAAGACTCTGTATAAGCAAGGACTTTGGTCTTCGGTATAACCGAATTCAGGGACCCACTTATGAATCCATGGGATAGAGAATTCAATGAAGAAATATATCTGACTTAATTTCTCCGGGCAACAAATATGCGATTCTTGATATAACAAGGTCAGATTTGGGGATACTTTGGCCCATTCTCTATATAGGAGATCGAAATCCTCAGGTAAAATTTTAACAGTAGGTCCGTGGTATAACCACCAATCAATAAATCAATTTTGTAATTTTCAGTGAATACTTGGGAACATATTTTTATAAACCAGGTATGTTTGTGGCGCTCATTATTATAATAGAGCACAGTGTCAAAGGCTTGGATATAATCCCAATATGAGCAATTCATTCTTACCTAATTTAACTGGAAATGTCTTTCTTGCATAGAATGTACTCCCCATTCTTCAATAGTGAGAATTTTCTTGACTATAATTTTTGAAAAGTTATAAACTATCTCATATGAGTTATAAGCTTGGAAATTTGAAAATTCTACACTTCAAGTACTCACCAAAATATTTTCATAATATGATCGAGTTTTGTATGATTGACCCGAAAAGTATAAGTTTGGTATAAGATATCTCCGGAGTATATTCCAGGGTTCATCTTTTCGCTGAATTTCAGTATTTTTCATGAAGAATATAATCTTTTTTTTTTTATCAACTTTTTCATAATTCTTGATATCAACAAGATTATCATTACTTGCAATTGAAGCAAATGCATTACTTTGTTTTTTCTGTGCAGCATTATAGGTTTGCAATTGCCCATATAATGGACTATCTGTTGGAATATCATTCAAATGAATAGAAGGGATGAGGAAGATTCTCCTCCAGAAACATGGGAGTTTATCAAACTTCTTCCTCTTAATCTTATAACAGGAGTATTTGTCAAGGATTGATATGATGATCCTCTGCTTGGTGTCTGGGATGATCTTCCCATGACTTTTGCTTTGCCTTAATTATTTTCATGACCTTGTGGAAACCAAGGGGGTGAGTCGTCCATACTACATTTATAACAAACTTTATCAGTTTTAATAATAATCTCGAAATCTTTGTCTGTATTCATCTTCGATATCAAATTTCCTATAATTGAAAAGTGAAAAATCCCGAACTTCATCGTCTTTCATGGAGATTGTAATTTTATCAATGATAAGACATTGCATATCCATACATATGGGAAAAGAGTTAAGAATAGTAACTAAAACTTTGTCACTGAAATAATTGATGAATCCGTTTATTGTAAATATTCCCTGGATACAAAGTCAGGAAAAGAATTATCAATTTCCTTTTTATACTGTATTTCAAAATCAAAAGGTGCTGATTGAGCTTGCCACCTTGCAAATATTAATTTAGAAGTATCATGCTTATAATCTTGATCAAACATGTATTTAACAGATTGAGCATCAGTTTTTATCAAAAACATTTAATTATATAAATCATCTTGAAATTTTAAAACACACTTAACAATTGTTAATATTTTGTGAGCCATAGTAGCATATTTCTTCTGGGCTTCAGTCCATTTTCTAGAGTGAAATTTTATCAAATATTCACATTTATCATGAGGATAAACCTGTTTTAGTATACCACCATAACCTATATTAGAAGCATCAGTCTCAATAATTTTTTGCCAATTAGGATTAGCAAGAGTCAAACATGGAAGGGCTTTAACCCTTTGAGATGACCGTATTATTAGGTAAAACAAAAGGTGATTGAGGAGGATATATTTGTTTAATCGTCTCACCTTTATTCTGCTGATACATTCTTTCTATTACATCAATATATAATGACAAATAAGTGGTTATAAACCATGGAACAAAAAATATAATCTGTTTATGCAAAGCACAAATTTCACAGACATCTTGAGAAATATTATGCAATTCTTTTGGACTATAAGTCTCAAAAAATCAAAATCAAAATTGGCTCCATTTATCACTAAAAAATTCTCTTTGGTAAGCTTATAGGCACCTGTACGTAAGAAGGGTTAAACCTCTGTAATGACCTTAAATTGTCCAGAGAATTGAAGATGAACCGATTAAAAGAAAGAAATCAATTAGGTGATTTTTGTACCCAATTTGGAGTTAGTGAACCTCATTTTCCTCATAAGGAGAAAAATTCCAGATATCACAAGCATAGAAATTATTCAGACCATCCTTATAGGAAAAAGAGATCTAGATATAGATCTAAGGAAGAAAGAGAAGCTAAGAAAGCTCATAGTAGGTCAACGAGATTTACAAAAAATAGATCTAAGCATGACCTAACTAAGGTTATGTGTTATAGATGTGGCAATTTTGGACATATAGCTCCTAATTGCAAGCTTGAAAAGCTTAAGTCTCTTAATCTTGATGATACTATTCATGATCAGATTTATGATTTGTTATACACTTCTGGTTCTGAATCAGATTATATTTCTGAGACTGAAACTGAATCTGAAGAAATTGATTTACTTGAATTTACTAACAACGAAAATAATAATGTTGTGTGTGCTGACTATGAGGTGATACCTGTAATTTTGATGATGCATTTTGTAAATTGCAATCTCAATTTGAAGACTTAAATATGAAAACTATTACGTCTGATAATGTAATAGAGCTTTTAAAGGAATTTACGAATGAAAATATTTGTGACAAAATTTTACAGATGGCTACAACTTCTGATTCAAAATCCTCTACTTCAAAGAATGATGATTTTCACGATCAAAAGAATAATTTTGAGTATTCTCCACCCTATCTATAACAGAAGTATATCGCCAAATAGCTAAGCGATCTACCTCTGAAGTAACTAGGGATACTACCTTTCATGATTTAAAAATTGAGATTGAAAATTTGAAAAGGAAAATTAAAACTCTCAAACAAAATCAGACGATTTATGATCATCGAATTTCTCAACTAGAGAAAAATAATTCTCTTCCAGAAAAACCCATGGTAAAAGTGTCGCTTTTGAAAAGGATGATTTTCAAAAATCTCTTGATTCTAAAAATGATTCATTTCTTGGGATGATGCAAGTCATAAGTGCTCAAAAATGGTACATTAAATGTACAATTTTAATTGATAATCAATATTCCATAACTAATATGGCTATGATTGATAGTGGTGCAGATGTTAGTTGTATTCAAGAAGGATTAGTTCCTTCGAAATATTTTCAAAAAATTACTCATGTGGTTAGATCATCTTCTGCTGATGCTTTTGATATAGAGTATACAATTTACAATGCATATGTTTGTCAAAATAAAGTGTGCATTCCTCACTTTTTTTTGGTAAAAAATTAATTAAATCCTCCAATTATACTTGAAATTTCTTTTACAACTGCTATTTATTCATTTACATGGTTAGATGAAAAGGGATTCTCTGTCAAATATAATGGTAAAGAAATTTCATTCGCCTTTGTTACTCGACCAGTAACTAGAGATATAAATGTTTTGGTTGATATGAAGCAAAAACATGTTGACTCTTTACAACTTGAATTATTTAGCATGAATATTTGTGATACAATGAAATATGCTAAAGTACAAGAAAAAATTAAATTGATTTCTGAACAAATGGCTGTTGATATTTGTGCCGACCATCCTAGTGCTTTTTGGAATAGAAAAAAATATATTGTTACACTTCCCTATGAAGATAATTTTTCTGAAGATAATATTTCAACAAAATCTCGACCTTGTCAAATGAATGCTGAATTAGTTGAATTCTGCAAAAAAGAAATTCAAAATGTGTTACAAAAAGGATTAATAAAGCCTTCTAAATCTCCTTGGTCTTGTACTGCCTTTTATGTTAATAATGCAGCTGAAAAGGAACGTGGAGTTCCCAGATTGGTAATAAATTTAAAACCTTTAAATAAGCATTAAAAATGGATTAGGTATCCGATCTCGAATAATTTTTTTTTTTTATCTAGACTATATGATGCCAATATATTTTCAAAGTTTGATTTAAAATCTGGCTATTGAAAAATTCAAATTTTGAAAGAGCATACTTATAGAACTTCTTTTAATGTCTCATTTGGACAATATGAATGGAATGTTAAACCTTTTGGATTAAAAAACGCTCCTTTTGAATTTCAGAAAATCATGAATGATATTTTCAATCCTTATATGAATTTCATCATCGTTTATATTGATGATATTTTAGTCTTTTCTAAGACTTTTGAATTGCATGTTAAACATCTTAACATTTTAAAGAAAATTATCATTCAAAATGGTTTGGTGATATCAAAAGTAAAAATGAATTTGTTTCAAATAAAGGTTAGATTTTTAGGACATAATATTTGTCAAGGAAATATTACCCCTATTCAAAGTGCTATAGATTTTGCTTCTAAATTTCCTGATGTTATAACTGACAGGACTCAACTTCAATGATTTTTGGGAGCCTTAATTATATCTCTCCTTTTTATAAAAAATTATCTCGTGATTTAGCTCCATTATATGACAGGTTAAAAAAGGATTATAAAGGTTCTTGGACAAAATAACATACTTCTTTAGTTCAAGAAATTAAGCAAAGGATTAAAGCCCTTCCATGTTTGACTCTTGCTAATCCTAATTGACAAAAAATTATTGAAACTGATGCTTCTAATATAGGTTATGGTAGTATACTAAAACAAGTTAATCCTCATGATAAATGTGAATATTTGATAAGATTTCACTTTGAAAAATGGACTGAAGCCCAGAAGAAATATGCTACTGTGGCTCATGAAATTTTAACAATTGTTAAGTATGTTTTAAAATTTCAAGATGATTTATATAATCAAAACTTTTTGATAAAAACTGATGCTCAATCTGTTAAATACATGTTTGATAAAGATTTTAAGCATGATGTTTCTAAATTAATATTTGCAAGGTGACAAGCTCAATTAGCACCTTTGATTTTGAAATACAATATAAAAAGAGAATTGATAATTCTCTTCCTGACTTTTTATCCAGGGAATATTTATAATAAACGGGTTCATAAATTATTTCAGTGACAAAGTTTTAATTACTATTCTTAAATCTTTGCCCATATGTATAGATATGCAATGGCTTGTCATTGATAAAATTACAATCTCAATGATAGACGAAGAAGTTCGGGATTTTCACTTTTCAATTATAGGGAATTTCATATCAAAGATGAATACAAACAAAAATTTCGAGATTATTATTAAAACTGATAAAGTTTGTTATAAATGTAGTATGGACGGTTCACCCCCTTGATTTCCGCGAGGTCGTGGAAATAATAGAGACAAAGCTAAAGTCATGGGAAGATCATCCCAGACACCAAGCAGAGGATCATCATATCAATCATCGACAAATACTCTTGTTATAAGATTAGGAGGAAGGAGTTTGATAAACTCCCGTGTTTCTGGAGGAGAATCTTCCTCATCCCCTTCTATTCATTTGAATGATATTGCAACAGGCATTCCAATATATAGGCAACTTCAAGCTTATATTGCTGCACAGAAAAAGCAAAGTAATACATTTGCTTCAAGTGCAAGTAATGATAATCTTGATGATATCAAGAATTATGAAAAAGTTTATAAGAAGAAGATTATATTCTTTGTGGAAAATACTGAAATTCAGTGAAAAGATGAACCCTGGAATATACTCCAGAGATATCTGATACTAAACTTATATTTTCCGGGTCAGTCATAAGAAACTCGATCATATTATGAAAATTTTTTGGTGAGTACCGAAAGTGTAAAATTTTCACATTTTCAAGCTTATAACTCACCTGAGACAATTTATAACTTCTAAAAATGATAGTCAAGAAAATCCTCATTATTGAAGAATGAGTAGTACATTCTATGCAAGAAAGACCTTTCCAGTTAAATCAGGCAAGAATGAATTGCACATATTGGGATTATATCCAAGCCTTTGACACTGTGCTCTATTATAATAATGAGCGCCACAAACATACATGGTTTATAAAAATATGTTCCCAAGTATTCACTGAAAAATTGCCAAATTAATTTATTGAATGGTGGTTATACCACGAATCTACTGTTAAAATTTTACCTGAGAATTTCGGTCTCCTATATAGAGAATGAGCCAAAGTATTCCAAAATCTGACCTTGTTATATCAAGAATCGCATATTTGTTGTCCGGAGAAATTAAGTCAGATATATTCCTTCATTGAATTCTCTATCCCATGGATTCATAAGTGGGTCCCTGAATTCGGTTATACCGAAGATCAAATTCCTTGCTTATACAGAGTATTTTATAATAATTTTTGGAAAAAGTTAATAAAAATTGATCCCTCTACAAAAATAATTTTTGCTCAAGAGCTGATAGACTTGATCTCTGTAAAAGTAAAGGAATATGCCTCAACTCCAAGTCGACTGATTGATACTTCAGTGAAAGAAATTGCACACACAATATCCATGCATGAAAAGGAACGGGATAAACATCCTCTAATAATAGAGTATATGAATAAAGTAAAACAAGACTTGATGGAGTCACTTTAACCCGTAAAAGTGAAAGTGTCAATGATGACATGGAAGATGCACAATTCGTTCCAACTGATAGGGAACTATCCGGCGATGATATTGAAGATGTAGAAAGGTTTATTCAAAAAATGAAAAAGGCGGACAAAAAATAAATCAAGCTATAGTTCAGCCGCCTGAATAGTAAAAATATTCATGAAAGATACACTGTTTATTACTGTGTAATATCTCTATTTATGGGATCGAATGTGTGCCTCATTTTACTATTTCACCGCGTTTTTTTTCTTTAAATAGAAGTGTTGGGAATGCATTTTGGCATCCAAAAATTTTAAGTTTTTTCTTTACTCTCTCTCTAAACCCAGAGCTCTCCCTTCTCTCTACACTTTTTGGCGTACATAAATTGTAATAGTAACTCATCAATAACAAATTACTATTTCCGGCATCGGCCTTAGGTCATTTCATGTATTTGCTTCTACTATTACTATTATATGTTAGCCTAAATACCTATATCCATGTCAGCTATCTTATTTCTCTTATATAATTAGTATGAAGGAACCAGACTTAATCAAAATATAAAAAAATTTAGGTATAGATTTTTGACTTGGTTCTGAGGTGGAGATACAGTCGTGCTCAGTACTTCTATGTTGATTTTGTCTCATTGATTACGTTTAGCAAGCTGTGAAGTAGTTGAAAGCCTATTTATTTACTTGATTATTTATGTTAAAACGTGGAGCGTCAATTTCACAGTTAGAACCGCTAAACATATGGGCTCAACTTGGAAGTATTGAATTTTTTGACAGGTCCCTTGCTTGTGTAAAAAGATTAATTTCTACCATACAGTTAGCTATCTATTCTAAAAATTTGATATATTTCGATTTTGACCTTAAATGATAGTGCGGACTACCGCCCTTCTTTAAGATTAAGGATAATTATATCTCTCCTTTTTATAAAAATTTATCTCGTGATTTAACTCCATTATATGACACGTTAAAAAAGGGTTATAAAGGTTCATGGACAGAACAACATACTTCTTTAGTTCAAGAAATTAAGGAAATGGTTAAAGCCCTTCCATGTTTGACTATTGTTAATCCAAATTGGCAAAAACTTAATGAGACTGATGCTTCTAATATAGGTTATGGTGGTATATTAAAACAGGTTAATTCTCATGATAAATTGTAATATTTGATAAGATTTCACTCTGGAAAATGGACTGAAGCCCATAAGAAATATGCTACTGTAGCTCACGAAATGTTAACAATTGTTAAGTGTGTTTTAAAATTTCAAGATGATTTATATAATAAAATGTTTTTGATAAAAACTGATGCTCAATTTGTTAACTACATGTTTGATAATGATTTTAAGCATGATGCTTCTAAATTAATATTTGCAAGGTGGCAAGCTCAATTAGCACCTTTTGATTTTAAAATACAATATAAAAAGAAAATTGATAATTCTCTTCCTGACTTTTTATCCAGGGAATATTTATAATGAACGGGTTCATAAATTATTTCAGTGACAAAATTTTAATTACTATTCTTAAAGCTTTGCCCATATATATGTATATGCAATGGCTACTCATTGATTAAATTACAATCTCCATGATAGATGACGAAGTTCGGGATTTCCCACTTTTCAATTATAGGGAATTTGACATCGAAGATGAATACAGACAAAGATTTCGAGATTATTATTAAAACTGATAAAGTTTGTTATAAATGTAGTATGAATGACTCACCCCTTTGATTTCCGTGAGGTCGTGAAAATAGTAGAGGCAAAACAAAAGTCATGGGAAGATCATCCCAGACACCAAGCAGAGGATCATCATATCAATCCTCGACAAATACTCCTGTTATAAGATTAGGAGGAAGGAGTTTGATAAACTCCCGTGTTTCTGGAGGAGAATCTTCCTCATCCCCTTCTATTCATTTGAATGATATTCCAACAGACAGTCCATTATATGGGCAATTGCAAGCTTATATTGCTGCACAGAGATATCTGATACCAAACTTATACTTTCCGGGTCAGTCATACAATACTCGATCATATTATGAAAATATTTTGGTGAGTACTGGAAGTGTAGAATTTTCACAATTCCAAGCTTATAACTCAACTGAGACAGTTTATAACTTCTCAAGAATTATAGTCAAGAAAATCGTCACTATTGAAGAATGAGGAGTACATTCTATGCAAGAAAGACCTTTCCAGTTAAATTCGGCAAGAATGAATTGCACATATTGGGATTATATCTAAGCCTTTGACACTGTGATCTATTATAATAATGAGCGCCACAAACATACCTAGTTTATAAAAATATGTTCCCAAGTATTCACTGAATAATTGCCAAATTGATTTATTGATTGGTGGTTATACCACAGACCTACTGTTAAAATTTTACCTGAGGATTTCAGTCTCCTATATAGAGAATGGGCCAAAGTATCCCCAAATCTGACCTTGTTATATCAAGAACCACATATTTGTTGCCCAGAGAAATTAAGTCAGATATATTTCTTCATTGACTTCTCTATCCCATGGATTTATAAGTGGGTCCCTGAATTTGATTATACCGAAGATCAAATTCCTTGCTTATACAGAGTCATTTATAATAATTTTTGAGAAAAATTAAGAAAAATTGATTCTTCTACAAAAACGATTTATGGTCAAAAGCTGATAGACTTGATCTCTGTAAAGGTAAAGGAATATACTCCAAGTCCACTGATTGATACTTCAGAAAAAGAAATTGCACGCAGAATATCCTTGCAAGAGAAAAGGAACAGGATAAGCATGCTCTAATAATAGAGTATAAGAATAAAGTAAAACAAGACTTGATGGAGTCTATTGGTTTATTTGAAAGTGATACTTCAACCCAGAAATGTGAAAGTGTCTATGATAACATGGAAGATGCACAATCCTTTCCAACTGATAGGGAACTATCCGGCGATGATATTGAAGATGTAAAAAGGTTTATTCAAAAAATAAAAAAGGCGAACAAAAAATAAATCAAGCTACAGTTCAGCCGCCTGAATAGTTAAACTATTCATGAACAGTAGATACACTATTCATTACTGTGTAATATCACTGTTTATGGGATCGAATGTGGGCCACATTTTACTATTCCATCGCGTTTTCTTTTTTCTTTAAATAGAAGTGTTGGGAATGCAGTTTGGCATCCAACAATATTATGTTTTTTCTTTACTCTCTCTCTAAACCCAGAGCTCTCCCTTCTCTCTACACTTTCCAGCGTACATAGATTGTAATAGTAACTCATTTATAATAAATTACTATTTCCGACATCGGCCTTAGGCTATTTCAGGTATTTTCTTCTACTATTACTATTATATGTTAGCGTAAATATCTATATCCATGTCAGCTATCTAATTTCTCTTATATAATTACTATGAAGAAATTAGACTCAATCAAAATATAAAAAATTTTAGGTATAGATTTTTGACTTGGTTCCGAGATGGAGATACAATCGTGTTTAGTACTTCTATGTAGGCTTTGTCTCAGTGACTACGTTTAGCAAGCTGTGAAGTAGTTGAAAGCCCATTTATTTACTTGGTTATTTATGTTAAAACGTGGGGCGTCAATTTCACAATTAGAACCGCTAAACATATGGGTTCAACTTGAAAGTATTGAATTTGCTGACAGGTCCCTTGCTTGGGTAAAAAGATTAATTTCTACCATACAGTCATCTATTTATGCTAAAAATTTGATATATTTTGATTTTTATCTTAAATGATAGTGCAGACTACCACCCTTCTTTAAGATTAAGGATAACATTTTTGAAATTAAGTCTGGTTGTGTAATTAGCCGTGCGGACTACCACCAACCTATTAGCCTTTCAGATGTTGGTTAGAGATGGTATCAGAGCCTGGTACTTTTGTATTAATTATGTAATGAGATATGAAAATATCTGACATGGATATTATTTAAAAATGGATTTAGTGAAGACAGTACTAAAAGTACTAAATTAGAAGAGGTTGATATACCTCAAGACTTTGAATTGTTAAATAAATGGACTATTCCTAAAATTGATATTAAAACCATTTATAGTTATGGTTGGTTTGATAGATTATCTTCTAAACATATTATAAAAACGACTGAAAAATCCTTGGCTTTAAACTCTTCTGAACAAACCATTCGTTTGTTAGAAAAACGTGATATTGATCTTTATAAAAATCAATTTAATTTTATGCATATTGGCATGGTTCAAATTGCTTTTAAACAATTAACTCTTCAAGGGTTATCTGAAATATTTTTAGCAGCCTTGCGTGATGCTAAAAATTTAAATTTTAGACAATCTTTGATGGGTTCGATTGAATCTACTGTGGCCTATGATCCAGTTTATTTTAATACTCAACCAAATCTACAATAATCTCTTTCTGATGCTAATATTCTTGATGCATTAACTTTAAATGTTAAAACGCATGGTTATTATTATGCTCATGGATCTGAACTGATATGTTTATCTTATCAAATTTATTATCGATTATTGTCCACATTAAATCCCAAGTGTAATTTATATGACACTTCTGATCAAACTATTCTGATAGAAATAAATTTTGCAAAATCAAAAATTTCTACTAGGCGTCATATTCAATGGGATGAGATAAATTTTCCAACTACTTGGACTTTAAATTCGGTTATATCTCCGAATCAATTGTCTGATAATGTGACTAATAGTGAATTATCTCATATTACGCAAGAACCAGATGGTAGAATTTTCATTCAATTTGATAATGATAAATCAATAGTTTATAGCAGACATTTCTTTTCTCATAATAGGAGATTGTTGCCTGCAATTCAACATATTTCTCCAGTAGAGCCATCATATGGCCCAGCTAGAAGTCGCCCAGCTTCTTTACATACTATTGAATCAGATGATAAATTGTGTAATACTGCTAAACATGTTAAAAAACTTAAAATCAATCCTCAAAATACTATTGTCCAAAATGCTGACAATGTTTCTAATAAAGATTATCCATTTGCGTCGAAAATGAATTTCAACCCCAACTATATTTACATGATTCTGGTTCAACTTGATTTTAGTCCAGGATCCCTGGCAAGAAAATAAATTCAAAGAGAATTTTTTAGTGATAAATTAAACCAATTTCGATTTTGGTTTTTTGAGACTTATAGTCCAGAAGAATTGCATAATATTTCTCAAGAATTATATGAAGTCTGTGCTTTGCATAATCAGATTATTTATTTTGTTCCATGGTTTATAACCACTTATTTGTCATTATATGTTAATGTGATAGAAAGAACGTATCAGCAGAATAAAGATGATACAATTAAACAAATATATCCACCTCAATTACCTTTTGTTTTACCTAATAATACGACCATCTCATTTGAAGCCTTTCAAAACCTTATTGAGAATGGTGTTGCTCAAGTTACTATTGAAGAAATTAATAAATTGATTTCTCAAAATAATTATCAAAATTTTTATGTAAAAAGTTTAGGAGAACAGATAAGTTCTTTACATGATAAGCTCGATAAATTACATCTTTTGATAAAAGAGATTAGTACTTGTAAGGAAGTGAATACTTGCAAAGCTGTGGTTTCTAACATGGCTTCCTCTTCAGGAACCAAGACAGAAATACCTACAGTTAATGCTAATAAGAATTTTGATTTTCAACAGCTCCTAGTTTTGAAATCGATTATTTTGAAAAACTTTTTGAAAAGGTAGCTGATTTTAATGCGAACTTAAAACCTATAAATTTGTAAAATGATTTTGCGGATCAAATCGAGCAAGCTCCTGATTTTCAGAATATTAAATCACATACTTATTCTGAGTTTAATAAGTTGAGAAGCTTTGTTAAAAGACAAAAAGGCAAAAAATATACTAATTTGTCAAATATGGAGACTTATTATTATCCGCGT
>JBCEWC010014380.1:0-14412 GCA_038996855.1 Solanum aculeatissimum
CTTTTGTCATTATCAACTCACTATTGTATTTGTTATTGTCATCATAATATTATTTGGCTAAATTCGACTTTTCCCGAATTCTGATCCTAACACTTTCAAGATTACGTGTTTCTTAGCTTTTTTGTTTTGTTGAGTCAGGATTATGTAGCTGAAGATGTTAATGCTAAAAACTTTCACAATGTCATCCTTGCCAACAAAAGTGGTATTGTTGGGGGAAGTGGCAAAGTTTTGAACAGTGGTCCACATGACCATATATTCATATACTTTACTGATCATGGTGGCCCAGGAGTTATTGGTAAGTGTCTTCCTCACATTAATTTTGGTTAGTTTCTGTTTTTCACATTTTGATCACTCAACTAATACACCCTCTGTCTCAATCCCTTTTTGGGTTGTAAGTTTTTTAATTCCACATGCACCACTAGCTTAAATGTCTCCCTTTATTAAGTGGGATAGAGGGAATCATTATTATCTAAGAATGTATGAAAAAGGTTTAAATCAAGAGGAAATGTGACTTGCTGACATAATAAGTATCAGTTGAGTGACCTGAGAAATAAACCTCATTTTGAAGTTAAAGACAATGTGACATTCTAATGAGAAATTCCAAATGCCAATTGAATTATATACACTTGGTTATAGTATATATCGATAATCGGATATTCTGTGAATGTGTAAGAGTAATTCATGTTAGGCAATTGGGCAATTAAGCTAATACTGATTACTAAATGGAAACTTGATTTATAATATTTAGAGATCCTCACCTAGTTTGAAACTGATTAGGATATGCATAATTGTTTTCGTGTTTTTGTTGTTATCAGCAATGCCAAATCAAGAAACCATTTCTGCATATGATCTGGTTAACCTGTTGAAAAAGAAGCATGCTTCAAGGACGTATGCCAGACTGGTAATAACTCACTTGCTTTAGTTTTTTCAGTCTTTCTTTTCCTTCGCATGCAATTTAGTCTCTGTTTTATGTTGGATGATGTTCAGGTGTTTTACCTAGAGACCTGTGAGTCTGGAAGCATGTTTGATGGTCTTCTTCCCAAAGGACTTAATATATATGTCACGACTGCGTCAAAACCTACTGAAGACAGTTATGCGACATATTGTGGTGAGGGTACTCCTGAAGATCCCTGCATAGTTCAGTGTCCCCCTCGCGAGTTTAAAGGTCTGTGCTTGGGAGACTTGTACAGTGTTGCCTGGATGGAAGATAGGTGTAAACAACTTTTATAGGTTCTTCTATTTGCTTCAACCATTTACACTTGAAGGTGACGTATTATGTCAAACTTATTATTGTTTGCACCTATGAACAGTGATGTACAAGATCGAAAAGCTGAAAGCCTGCATAAGCAGTATACCAGAGTAAGAGTGTCTTGTTATGGACAAATATTGCATATGCTTTAAACAATTTGTTTGGAAAATAGAAGATCAATTGTTGATGCTTTAGATCCTATATGATATATCTATGTTTTCTTTTCATTTTAATGGAAAGTTTATGATTTCATTTTGTTGCTCAGGTTGCAAAGAGAACCGCAGCCAACATAACACATGGTGAAGATGGCTCCCATGTCACAGAATACGGTGATAAAGTGGTGGGTTTGGATTCTCTTGCGGCGTATATGGGTGCAACTTCCAAAAATCAGAGTCATGACTCTGTGAATGCCATGTCATTCTTGAAATCATCATCAAGGAATGTGGATCAACGCAGTGCTGAACTTTTCTATTGGTTCACCAAAGTACGTTCCTACCTCTTTTTGCAGCACAATTGATGCAGAATTCTCCTCCCTACACATGATTTCAGTAATGTTCTCTCTTAATGTTTGCAGCACCAAAATGCTCCTGATGGCTCTGATGAGAAATATGAAGCTCATGTGAAACTTAATGAAGTCATATCACAGAGAACACAAGTGGACAACAATGTAAAACGTCTAGGGGAGCTTCTTTTTGGTGTTGAAAAAGGTAATGAGGTACTACAAAATGTTCGACCTGCTGGACAACCACTTGTTGACAACTGGGATTGCCTCAAGTCCTATGTAAGTATTTAGCTTTGCGGAAAAAGCAATAATTTGGTATTTCAGTTCAATTTTCGTGTTTTGTTCTTTTGATAAGAATCATATGACTGCTCTATTCCTGATCATAGGTCAAGATATTTGAGGCACATTGTGGAAGATTAACCCCATATGGAAGGAAACATGTACGTGGTATCGCCAACATCTGCAATGCTGGGATTACGAGTGAGGAGATGACTGCTATGTCTGCACAAGCATGTTCAACTTAGTTGAGGGTACTCTTGACAAATAGTATGTTTTGCCAATTTGTGTCATGGCTGCAAAATTTTCTCTTTTAGTTGATAGCTACATTCAGAAAAAGGCCTTTGCCTGGTATCCATGTACCAAAGCTCTAGTTTCTCAATATAATGCCTATTGATCTTTTTATGCATTTACAGAGTCTTGTCCAGTTCCATTCAAGTTTGATTTTGTCTGAATCTCTGGAAAATGGTGAAGGTTTTAGCAGCTACTACATATGTAGAACCCACCAACTCATTAGACCTAATTCTAGCCCTTATTATTTGAGTGTAAGTGAAGAGAGTCGTATACAATCATAATTTTGTCTTGGGTGTATTTGGTACGAGAGGAAAATGTTTTCCTAGAAAATCTCTTGGAGAAATAAGTGACTTCTTACTGATTTTCTAATATTTGGTGCTATATATAGCGTTTATATGTGATCTAGAAAAATACTATGGGGTGGCCTGGACAGAGATCGGAAGTGCCGGGACTATCTGCCTTGTTAATTTAGAAAGGATTTTTCATGAAGTAATAGAAAACAGAGTGTACTTTTGGCAACCTTGAATATGATTTGCGTTCTCACCCCTCCAAAGCTTCATCAGTATGGGCACAAAAATTTAGTAGATGAAAGAAGACATTACAAGTAAATAAGTTTCTTCTGACTCATTTTCTCATTATGAATTTGATTGTTTGCACGTCATTCATGACATCTTATTTTCTAAAAGGGAAGAGAATTAAAAATACTCTAAACTATTTGAAATGGAGCAAAAATATCTCTCCGTTAGGTTTTAGGTCAAAAATACCCTTCAATTAATATTTTAGTTCAAAAATATTCATTTGTCTAACGGAAATGAAAAATGGTTAAAAATACCCCCGAACTATATGAAATGGAGCAAAAATACCCCTGGATTAGATTTTGATTCAAAAATACCTCTCCCTTAAAATTTAAAAAAAATAAATACCCCTCTCTAATGGAAATGACACCATGCATGTTATGTGGACAAAAAGCACCACATGATCAGATCATATGGAGCCCTATTTAGGGACCAAAGAGATTTTCTCCTTCGATATTAGGTCTGCGACTAGTTTTTATGTCAAAAGGAACTGTCATTTCACTTGCAAACGTCTCAAAAAACCGATCTCTGAATGATAACATTAATTCATCCTCGTTATAATCGTTGCCTCCTCCTTGAATCAGTTTCTCGAGTTCAATAGGATTTAACTTTTCAAATTTTTTGAACCTACGAAACTTTTATAAAAATTGTTGTATGTCAACAATATAACACAATCAATATAAGTTATCATGTTCAAGAGATCATTCAGTTGCAGCTATAAACAAATTTGATTTGAAGATGGATTAGGATTGGGGTTGACTTGTTAATGGAAGAAGAATACTTTAAATAATAACTTTAAAATTTTAATGGATGGGTATGCTTTAGCTGAAAACTAAAGAAGGATATTTTTGCTCCATTTTAATAGTTAAGGGGTATTTTTGACCCTTTTTCATTTATGGTAGAAACAGGAATATTTTTTAGCTAAAAATTTAATGAAGGGGTATTTTTGAGCCAAAAATGTTACGAAAGAATATTTTTGAGCCAAAACTTAACGGAAGAGTATTTTTGCTTCATTTCGCCCTTTTCCCTTTTCTAAATTTCAGGTTATTGTGTACCTTTGAACTACATAAAGATGCATATGTATAACACTATCAGACATTTGTCCTTCGTGAAAGTACATTTTCTTGATTCAAAGAAAATCAAGCTTACAATCCCTTCCCAACAAAGTTTGGTAAGGTAGAGCTTTTGCATAGTAAACGTTATTTACAATGATAACGAACAATAACAATAGTTATTTACAATAAGAAATGTGCATCTAGTACATTTCCACTCAATAGTGATGTGCTTCTAAGCTGTATTTACAAAGAAGCAATTATGCTAGCGAACACTTTAACAATCACTATATCAATCTTCATATTGATAATTATGAATAATTTTGCTAGCATCTAGGTGTGCATATTGCGCATTACATGCCAATCATGCACTAAAACCCCTGTGGAGGGAACTCCAAGTATTCAATGGAACACTGGGACAAGCTTGTGCAGATGCCTCCACCATCTGCTCCATCTTAATTCCAGCGTTGCATATGTTAGCAATGGAGCGCATATGTTTCATTCCATACTGAGATAATGATCCACAATGTGTTTCAAATGTCCTTACCTGTGCAACACAGGTATTGCTGATGAATATAAGCCATGAAACCATCCAAACTAATGATACATCAAATACCAATGATCTGTGCTTCATACCCAATATACTCATACAAGCTATACAAGAATAAAATTATTTCCTACCCACCAGCAAATTCAAAAGATATTGATGAAAATGGGGTGTAATTGGTGTACTTACATAGGATTTCAGGCAGTCCCAATTGTCAACAAGAGGCTGACCAGCAGGGCGGAAACTAGTTAGCACCTCTGGACCTTTTTTAATTCCAAACAGAAGCTTACCAACAAGGGCTATGCTGTTGTCTAAGTGCATTCTATGTGATATTTCTTCATTTAACTGTTTCTGAGCCTCAGTTTTCCTAACAGAGCCTTCAGGAGCCTTGTGGAACTGCCGGTTTAGATAAACAGAACAGTAAGTCAGAAAAAAATCACGTGGTGAAGAACATCAGATACAAAATTTGAGCGTCTCTTTGACCTGAACATTAAGAGTGGGCTTCTATAGTAGCTATGCACCCCTCAAATATGGTCATTACTCATTGGCACCTAATGGTGCAAATGTACATCTGTTTTTTAAGATGATATTTCCACTAGGTTAATGAGTTTCAAAAATCAAAACCATTATTTCCTTCCATTTTCATGTGTAGGTAATTTACTTCTTCCATACTTGGGATACTAACTTGAGTCATAAAAACACAAACTTGGAGCATACCTTGTACCAGAAATGCACGAGATCTGCATCACGCTGGTTTACAGCCTTCGATATTTGTAAGGAATTGTCATCCATAAAAGTGTAATTATCATTTGCAGGATCAGAACCCATATATAAGAATAGAGCATTCTTGCTGAGATGTACATCACCATATTGCATGACATGCGAACCATAGGTAGGATTCCCATGGGCAGTTCTCTCTTTGACCTGCATAATCAGGCATCAGAACTGATGACTTGCACTCAATTCTCAAATTGAATCATAAAAAAGAAGTGCATTTCAGAAATAACCCCCATATGACTATTCACAGTAAGAGCTAAATCATCAGAAGTATAAAATGGCATCTACTTCTCTTTACCCTTTCTCTCACTTGCACAACTGAGAGATATTAGCTTCGGTTTGCAAGTTCTTCATTTTGCTAATTATTTTATACTTTTCTACTGAGCCATGAATTCTGTTACAGATTATCCCAATTCTCCATGTCCATAAGCACTTACCAGGTGATATTGCTGCTTCAAACTTTCAGTCCGCAGGTTGTGTCGTTCACTGTTCAGATACAAAGAACAGAGTCAACAAAATATCATGCTGCTGAAACTAATAAGACAATATCATAAGCAGATTTATAGTTATAATAACTATGTCTTAATTTCAACTAGTTAGGGTCACTAAGTAGCATATTCATAATTGCATAATGAAAACATTTGAACGTAAAGGAATAACAAATGGAAAGAAATCCTCATATAACTAACCCCAGCTCTCATTGGCAAGTCACCAGTTCTCGAGCAGTACCTTGTGAGTTTTATCATCACCGGTATAGAATTCAAGAATGTATTCAATTTCTATGGCAAAGATACTTAAAGGACTTGATGAATTATAGTTTTTCAAACTTAGTGGTCTGCTGATACAGACATTGTATAGACATTGAGAATATCTTCAATTTCAATTGTCATACTTATTTATAGGACTGGCCTAACTTATGATGTCAAACATAGCCAAGCAAGAAGCTAACACATTGGACAAATATCATAGGTCGAAAATTCATCAGAAACTCAAATTTATTATAGTTGTTTCATATGGCATTTATGTAATGCAGAAAAACCGCATGTACCTGTCCTCCATCCAGGAAATACTATACAAGTCACCCAGGCAGGTCTCATATTCGATAGGAGGACTAGGGTACTCTCCTGGGCAATAGGTTCCCCAGCTGCTCTCATCAGCATTTGATGCTGTTGTGGCATAGATGTTCAAACCTTCAGGAAGGAGACCCTCAAACATACTTCCAGACTCGCAAGCTTCAAGGTAAAATACCTGCGAATAGAAAACAAGAAAATACTAAGAGAAGGGAAAAGGATTCAAACAACCTATAGCAGCAGGAGTCAGCAGGAAATATAAGAGCTCACCAAGCTTTTATATGTCCCGGAAGCATGCTTCTTCTTCAGAGCAGCAATCAGATCATTTGCATAGAGGTAAGGATTGGTAGGCATCCCTAGAATAAATGACACTGTAATTAGTATATGAAGTGAAGGAACTATACAATATTCTTCATACAATTTAAGAAGACCAATCAAATGCAAAATATAATTGACGACAGCAAGCCTTCAACACTTTGATCCAACAAAATATGTCCTGTCTCATTTTTCCATTCATCCCTAAAAAACCAACTTATCCTTGATCCATACAAACAATAGAATTCCACATACAACAGTGATATCTCAACATTGAAAGATCGAAAGAGAAAATGGTTCATAAGACATAATAAAACAACTAAAATCAGACAGATTGTGAATCAACTCTTGGCTAGTTATTTCTTGTTGAGTATAGCAGTCTATATCATATTCAAAATTAAAACTTGTTATTGTTAATTTGGAAAGCAGATTATTCTTGGGAATATAGTTTACCAGGTAAAATGAATAGGTTCATTCAACAAAGGTATATGCTTGTAGATAAAAATTGTGGATCCTAGAAAAACAATATGCCTATAATAAAATCAAGAAACTACTAATCTCCCTATTGACGCAATTAGTAAAGTCAAGTTCCCCAAACATTTACTGTGGAACAGAATTTCGAAGAACTGATGCATATTCAACAGATAACGGTTAGACGCATAACCAATTTACGACCTGTTTGTCTAAAAGAGCAAGAACCAGTAAACATCATTTGCCTAGCACTATAGAAACAGCATTTCTAGATGTGGGCTTAGAGGAAATGTGAACAGCAAAGGATCAAAGATTTTCATGAAACAAATGAGTATTAAGAAGTACAAAGAAGCTACTCACCAAGCACTCCAGCACCCCCATGATCACTATAAAAGATGAAGATATGATCATCTGGACCACTATCTACCACCTTTCCACTGCCTCCCGTAAGAGCAGTTTTGTTCCCAAGGAGAGCAGCAAGAAAGTTGTTAACAGTAACATCATCCCCAGTGTAATCCTGCCTCAAGAGATAATATCAGAAACAGGTATAAGGTAGATGGTAAATTTACGGAAATACACTTACCTTGGGGACTCCTTTGTAAACATCCTCACCATGAGGGCTATTAATAATGACTCCTGGCCTTGGGTTTTCTTCATTGTTTGCAATGTCATCATACATGAACACAACAATGTTCTCATCTTTAAGACCACCCTTCTTCAACAGCTGATATGCGTGGCATATATCAGCCTGAGTCAAGAATGGCAGGGCATATTATCAGTCTATGGATAACCATGTGGAGCCCCATAATCAAGAAAAGTTGCTTTCTTTTTTCTACACGACCTCGAATTCAATTTATCAAAACAACAAAAAGGAATGATCCACACGTATGTTACCAACTCGTCAGAATTAACACTTAGTTGCTCTTGATATGTTACCATTGGGTCCAATATTTGCAGAAGTATTTTAGTACCGTTAGATAATTAGTATGCTAGTGCATCAGCACAAGTGAAATTCAGGAAAACAGCAAGTCTTAAAGAATGAAATAAAAACAAATACAGGGAAATTAATATAAGAGATTCATAAAGTGAACTGATTGTTCATTGAAGGAAAATGTCATTTTGCAAAAATTATCACCCAAATAGTAATATCGTTTAGATGGGTACCTTCCAAGTTCATACAAGCAGCATATATATATTAGCAAGGTCATACAAGTAAAAAGCCTTGCTACTCAGAAACAAGAAAGGGACCCCTTAATTACACCACAGATTATTATACATCAACTAACACCAGTGGCAGGGTACATGACACCAGCTTTCTTGAAACTCTAAGTGAGCATATTACATCGAGATAAATATAATAATGGATATTATACACTATCGTGGTTAGCCCCACAATTAACATCCACTAGTATATTTTTATATATACAAAAAAGTTAGTTTTATATGCTATTTACTTGAGTGCAATTTTTTTTTTTTAAGGGATTCAATTAAACTCCTTGGCAAAAGATTACAGCCATCTTGCGCTATAAACTTTGTTGATAGGTTTAAAAAATTCATAGCAAATGAAAACACATAATAATAATATATAATATAATATAATATAGTAGTCTCTTATCAGCTCACAAAAGCATATACAGTAAACTTGTTACTAAAGTCAACTGTAGCTCCGGCTCCGCTAATCAATGAATTTTTTTGAGAAATATTTGAAGGAAAAAATTAAGCCAACAGGAGAATAATGACCTGGTGACGATAATTCCAATAACCGTTTGATCCAGCAAGCAAGATAGCCCATCTTGTACCGACGGAGTCATCGAAGAATCTGGAATCTTCAGACGGAAGTTTCAAAAAGTTACGGCTCTCGGAAACGGCGGCAAACCCAATCAGGAACAAAATTCCGGCGACGTAACCATTCATTATTGATACAATAAAAAATAAACTATATTAGAAATAAAGGATGAGTTGTTATAGAAAAGGCTCCATTACCAGCTTATTTATAGACTTTTGCGAGGTACGTGGACGGCTCAGATTGAATTAGTGGACCAGTGCTATTTTTGAAGATTCCTTCGTAGACACCCTATCCTCCATTTCTTACTGCTAATTAATTTCTCTAAAGTCTCTTTCGTTATTAGAATCTGGACGATTTTTCGGAATATAGCTTTCTTTCTTTTTCTTCTCCAGGCTTTTTATAACTTTTTTTTCCTTCCACATTTTGAACTTATAATCTAAAGATTAGAAATAAAAGATTTCATTTATTTAATGGATCCAAATTCTTATACAAAAATTTCACCTTGTAGCTTGGTTTTTTTTTTTTTGGAAAAAATAATCTAACTATTTCATATTTAGAAAATATTTAACACTTATAGTAACATCATTTTTTTAACCATGTAAGTGAATTGATTTTCACCCCAATTTTTTCTCCACTTTTTCTGTTAAATTTTGTTCAATTTTCTCGTCAATCTCCCATTGCTATCTTTTATTAGAAATGATTATAAAACAAAAGTATATTTAATTTTGGTATATTAATCTAAAGTCCTTCACTTATGTAATTTTTCCCCTTTTTTTTTGGTGGTCAACGATAGATTAAGTGTTTGGGCATGTGCCTACAAAACAGTATGAAGTACAATAATTACAAGGGGAAATATTCCTAATTACAGTAGTTCTTGCATTGTCTACGATGATCTTGTCTCTCATAAACAACAGGAGAACTTCATACAAAAACATTGTAATGTTTTCCGGATTCCTTTGTGCTCCTTCCTTTGCAAGAAGATCAGTCACACCATTTTCTTCTTTGTATATCTGCTCAATGGGTGGGTTGTCCAGCATCTGCATAAGGTACCTGCATTCCAAGATGATGTTAGTATATGGTAAGCCACCAGACCCACCCAATGAAGTCAAAGTCAAGGAACTGCCGAGTGTTGACAATAGGACAAACTCAAACTCGAGGGCTACTTTCAAGAGCATCCTCACATCACCATACCTAAGCCACGAAGCGAGAGCACATATGGAGGGCAAACTACCAGATGACATGCTACTGGACCAACCGAAAACAATGGACTACAAAAAACGAAAAACCTTTCTTCACCTCCTACAAACCAAAACTTAATTAGCGAACACCTGGGGAACATCACCTTATTGGAAGAGGACAAGCAAAGAATATACAAGCCATGGATCTACTCTATCATCATCAAAGTCCTAGGGAAAAAATCAACTATCTATATCTAAAGGCAAGACTTAAGATGCTCTGAAAACCATCCGAGGAAATCATCCTAATAGATTTAGGCCATGACTACTACATTGCAAAATTCAACAAGGAAGAAAACATGAGAAATGTCCTTCAAAACGGGCCATGGTTCATTAATGGTTACTTTCTCTCAGCAAAAAAGATGGACACCAAACTTTGTCGCATCCAAAGCGAAGGAGGATATATCTTCCATTTGGATTAGACTCCTTGAACTGCCCACCGAGTTCTATGACCACCATATTTTGGCAAGAGTGGGCGAAACTCTAGAGAAGCTAGTAAAAATTGATATATGCACCTCGCAAGCACTGAGGGAAAGATACAAAAGGATATGCATTGAGGTGGCACTCAAAACTCTGGTAAAAAAGGCCATATACATAGGCAATCACAAGTAACAGATTATCTATGAAGGCCTAGATATCTTCTGTAACAAATGCGCAGTGTTGGGTCACAATACCAATAGTTGTGCGAAGGAAAAACCCACAAATCACCAAATTGGAAGGACAACAACAACATAACAGGAAAGTACAATGGAAGATAGGGAGGCGAAACCAGAATCGGAGCAATAGAAGACAGTCATATTCCCATGACAAAAAACGAGAAATCAAGGACAATGAATCAATTGATCCAGGTATAAGTGTCAATTTATTCGAGGCAAGCATAAGTAAGTACCTCGAATCTAAAACTTTTACTTATAGAAATAGCAATCAACCGTCTACACACAATCCCAACCCCTACACCAAAGCTTTGCACACATTAGGCAGTTCCTCTACCAAGTATCGAACTTGGGATGGGGTGAGCACCGACGTCACAAATGACGACGTCATTAATAGCCAAAACAAAAAACAACAATATAAATCAATTCACGAATGCACCCAATTAGTATACGTCTCCCCAAATCTAGGCACCGACAACACTGACACAAATATACTAATTACACCTAAACTAATCCCTAATCCAACCACTAGTAAGAACGAAACACATCACTTGTCCTCACACGTAATAACTTATAATCCACATAAAAATGACCTCCACTACTCAGCAGCACAATCAAAGCAAAAAGCTATAGACGTGGACCATCTATTATCCAAAATAGATGACTGCAACACAGAGGATGAAGAAAATCCTACAGTTGGCAAATCTGCCAACAAGGCACCTCAGGTACCCCACACCCCATATATCTCAAATATGAATATTTTGTACCCCACAAATATAGGAAAAACATTAAAACTCTTGTACTTACACAAACCAAAATCCCCGGTACCGCCTTTTCTATCTTATGTTCGTGTTCTCTAATTGAGCCTTAGGCTAGTAAAGTCCTTATTAGACCTTGGTTTATGGTTGGAGATATGTTATGTCTTGATTGGAGTAGACTACTCTTGTTAAGAAATTCTGAGTGGCCCTAAAATGAGTTTGAACTTTAGTGTATTATTATGGACTTTTATGGTGGTTATAGATAGTCGTGACTTCTGGTGAAGCTTATTTGTAGTGATATGTTCAGGTAGTGGTTGAGATTTTGGTGGATTAGCCTTAGGCTAGTAAAGTCCTTGTTATACCTCGGCTTAAGGTTGGAGCTATATTATGTCTTTGATTGGAGTATAATACCCTTGTTAAGATATTGTGAACGGCCCTAGAATGGGTTTGAGCTTTAGTGTATTGTTTTGGACTTTTATGGTGCTTGTAGCTAACCATGAGTTTTGATGAGGCTTGTTTATGGTGGTATGTTGAATTAGTGGTCAACAATTATATGAATTTTTGTAGCCATAGGGTTGATTTGTTGGTATTCTGTCCTGGGTTGTAATTTATAGTTTTGGGGTAAGGCGTTGACCTTAGAGATATTTCTCTCCTGAGCTTGTTCTCACTTGAGATGTTATGATCACTTAGTTTTGTTTTCAGTTGTATGATGGATTATATTCGATTTTGAACTACATTTACTTTCTATAGTTGTGCTCGAGGTCATGTGGAATAGCAGTTGGACCCCAGGTTAGCCTTCTCGTCTTTTGTCTTTATAGCGATAGTGGCTTGTTTTCTAGCTTTGTATGACTTTTTTGAAGACTGGGTTGGTTGTTTATTCATGCATATTTTATGGAATAATCTCGATATTGCATTTGACTCATCATTAAGCATGGAAAAAAGGTAGGGAAAATAGCATAATCAAGTAGGTTTTTAATAGTTTTTATTGGGATTCGTACCACTTAGACCTTCATAATTGGTATTTTTGGCAGCAACGAATATTTATTTAAGTTTATTGAAACATGTTGGCCTTAGTATAAGATGATAAAAACCTGTTCTAAGTGCCTCGACGTCGTTTTGACTGGTTTAGATCCTTGTAGAATGATATAGCAGACTAGAGTCTTGTAGTTAGGCCTTAGCTAGATAGTAACTTGCCAAATATACACCCTATCATCCATAATCCCTCTAGTTGACACCCTTGAGTTATATTGGTGAAGTTAGGTCCTGTTTTGCTTTGGTTCTGGTTCTAATTGATGACTTGATGGTTATATTGACTCAATTCGTTGAGGTAGGCATTCTTTGGTGGTTACTAGCCTAAAGTCTAAAGAAAGGAAAGTTCAACACCTTTGTCTAGTCTTAGGCGAACATTTTGAGTATTGGGCAGTCTCGACCTTGACCCCTCTGATACTTTCAAATGAGCATTCTAAGTATTGGGCATTACCGACTTTGACCCCTCTTATACTTCCAAGCGAGCATTTTGAGTATTAGGCAGTCCAAGTCTCGACGTCCCTTATAAACAAGGAGAGTGTTACAGGTATTGCACAGTCCTTGCCTCAACCTCTCTTATATATTTAGGCGAACATTTTAGGTATTGGGAAGTCTCAATCTCAACCTCCCTTATAAAATCAGATGAGTATTGTGGGTATTGGGCATTCCCACCCTTGACTCCTCATATACTCCTCAGGCGAGCTTCTGAGTAGCAGTAGTCCCAGCCTCAACCTTTTATAGGATATCGCAGTGGAGAGGTATCATGTATTGCATTCTTATGCATCGTCATCCCTAGTATATTATTTGTTGCTTGGCCCCTCGGTAGTATGGGATGCTGGTTAGGGTTCTGTTTGTTGTTTGTACCATCAGTGGTATGGAATATCGGTTGATTTTGTTTGATTACATCCATTTTTCTTGTGTTATTTTGTAGTAATTCTATAGTCATGGTAGGCGTGATCTATTATTTTTGGGTTGAGCATATGTACCCCTAGGTTGATTCAGAGTAGTTTCTAAGTTAATGGCTTAGCTCATATGTTGTATTTTCTTTGTTGTTATTGTCGATCTGACTTCATAACCCATCTTTTATGCTAGCAAACGATAGACCCGATCTTCTCAAGTATGCCTTCTATCTTTTTCTCGTCATCCTGTATGTTTAATTGTATGTTAGTTAATTAAGTTGTTATCTTATTACTAGTGTTTTACTTGCCTTATTCTTATGATATTTATAGTTGCTTTATTTGTGGAGCTCAATCGACCTCTGCCTACTGAGTACCATTTGTTTAGTACTCATACTATACTTCTGTCATGACCCGGATAGGGGCCTAGATGTGACATAGAGAAGGAGAACCTGAAAGTCCTCGATCAAGCCATCATAGCATCATTACACACATCATCGGTTCGAAAGTGCGAAAGCTAAACACACAACACATAAGCTTTAAGGGAATCGGGGCTTTGGACTCAAGCTATGGAGACGTTATCGGGAATGGGATAAGCATGGATTCACATAACACATAATAATTATCTCTAAGGGGGACGGGTAAGTAGGATATAAGCTATGGGTGCACACCGGGATTATGGGACTTTTCACATAAGCACATAGTCAATCACAACTCTCAATATCAAGTCATAAGCATAATTAATAACACTTCTCATAATCAAAACTTATAAGCATAGTATTACATAATCATAATAGTCAACAATGTCAAATCAGCGTACAAGAGTTTGTTTTTCCAACAAGCCTCTACATATATCAAGCGGGGCCTCGACATAGTTTGAGGCTCACCCTCAATACATAAGTAAAAGAAAATAACATAATAACTAGGTAG
>JBCEWC010014381.1:0-14409 GCA_038996855.1 Solanum aculeatissimum
ATGTTTTTTTCTTACCCCCCCCCCCCCTACCAAGACCTCCCCCCCCCACACACACAAAAAAAAGAAAGATTTTTGAAAAATATTTCAAATTTTAAAATTTTTATTATTTTTACCTCTTCCCCATTGCACCCGCCCCCATCCCCCCAAAAAAATTTAAAATTATTTAAAAAAAAATTTAAATTATTTGAAAGTTAGATTCGGAGTCGGGTGTGGTCAGATTCTGATTCGAAAGTCAAGGGTGAGTCTAAATTTGGAAGTGAAATCCTAGGTTGAAAGTCGAGTTGGGTATCGCATCGATCAAGTGTCGGGGTTGGGTCCCGAATCAATTACTGAGGTTGATTTTCATGTCAAAAACTATTTCCCTATAAATATTTTCTATTCTCTAGCAAAAAATAAAAGATATTTTCTAAAAAATATTATCATCCACTAATCAAATAATAGAATTTTTTTGAAAAAATACTTTTCACTTACCAACTAAAATCAGAAAATAAATTAGAAACCAACTTAATATTTTCATTCGCACCATATAGTCAAATCAAACAATAAATTATTATTAAACAATAGCAACTCATACAAATTCAATTATTGTACAGTACTATATTATATGATACCATATCATATAGTACCATACATTATGAAAATATGACAAATCACCATCCAAGCAGAGGGTTAGTTTCACTTGGTTTATAACGTCTTTTTATGTCAATACTTTCCGTTATTTGAGTCACGTATATCTCATTTGTTGGATCTTTAATTGCTCCTTTGTCAAAGGTGACTAACTGTCGTGTCCACAATTTGGCATTCTAAGAAAAAAAAAAGAAAACAAGACCAAGTACGTACGTTATACATGTATGTGTCATCTGAAATGTTTTGAAGTTCTCTAATTATTTTCTTAGTCCATCAACATTCCTGTAGAGCTGATTGCACATATATGCCTCGGCCGTAAAATTAGAATTTTCATTAAATTAATTCAAAATATAAAAAATTGAAGTCAAGTAGCTTCCTTGATCCCTCACTCATGTAGATTTTTGTTGATGCATGAGCGAGGATGAATTTCGAAGTTAAAATATCATCTTTATTACAAACCAATAACATATTAAGTATAAGGAATTTGGAGAAGATAAGATGTATTTAGACCTTACCCCTATATATATTTGGGGGCAGAAATGGATGTTGCCGATAGATCCCTGGATCAACTGAAGTATGATCAAACTAGGATAGAAAAGAAAATAAGAAGCACAAGAAAGAATGATCAACAAAGCAAATAAAGTATACATGTTTTAATAAAAAAAATGGAGAATGAGATATTTACTATGCGATTACCACATAGGATTATTTATAAAGGTGAAGATGAGACGAGGAGACTAGCCCCCTACCTCTCCCACGTAAAAATACTACAATACTCTGGCAATCGGCATCCTACCACTTTTTAAATTACTCTAATTCTCAATCTTTGTGTCCTTTTATATATTCAAAATCATGTCCTCGGTTAGAATATTATTTTTATTTCTTTTATATTATAAAATTGAGAAAAAGGGTCTTTCTCGCTTGTTAATTTGAAACCATACAAAGCTTTCTTCAATCAATAAATAAGGGGAAGTCTATCACACCAACACTTTAAGAGATAGGGACTCCAGTACAACATTAAGAAAAAGTCATTTAGTGCGGTGGATCACACACTTGGAGATATGCAGAGACAGGGGCATGCCTGACTTTTTAGAAAATATACGAGCATTAAAAGGGTGAAGTTTGGGAACAATGATAAACATGAGGAGTGCAAATTAATATTAAGTAGGAGGAAAAATCATCATAGGAAAAAGAAATCAACTTGGTTTGTTCAACTGTTTAATTTTGTTTGGGACCAGAACAAACTATTCATATATATATAAGTTGCAATACCAAATTGCCTTTTCTCTACTTCCATATGACCACAAAATCTTAAATTCAAATTTCTTGGCCTCCAATTATCCTGCTAACAATTGTTATCCATATTAATTTTCATTCCATGTATGTCATTCACTTGTAAACTTTTTTAAAATGTGATATTTATATATACTCTTGAATATAACATAGATAACTTGCAACAATAGGTGATATATCAATATGCTTTGATTTATAAAAATTCCTTAAATCAATGATGCCTAGTAGAAGGTCTCATTGAAATGAAATTGCATGCAGAATAGTTTCAATTGAATTTAAGTAAATAAATAAGACATATAGTAGATTCTTCTGGCAGGCAGAAGGATAGTGACAATAATAGAGAGGAAAAATATGTTAAAACTTTAAGGAAAGAACAAAAAAGAAAAAAACATAGTATTATATTGGATTTATTATTTCACGTGTTCAAGAAAAGTAAGGGACACCCTCTTTGCTATATTTGCATAAATGGTGTCAAATAATTGGTTAGGCATTTATTTTGGCCTTTTTAAAAATCTTTACAAATAACTAATTAATGGGCATATAAAAATTCTGAACTATATTTGGACGATGAAATAAGAAAAAACTAAAAAAAGTAAGGATTATCTAAAATAACTAAAACTCTGAGCATATCATAATAGTTTCTCTATTGATTGGTCTTTTTCCCTAGTTATCATGTGCAAACATACTTGAACCATCAACGCTTTAATCAGATGTCTTGAATTTTAATATTGTTAATATAAAATTGTCTTTGTTAAAAAAATACTTTATCATTTTAACGTAAATTTATATTTAGTCAATCCAATATAGGTACTGGACACCAAAGAAAAAAAAAACATGAACCACCACCTTGTTTTTTCTATTTCTTCATTCTTTGAAAAGAAAAAAGAATTTATAGGAATAGCAGAAATGGGTAACTCAAACATTGAACTAAGATTCACAAATCACAATCACTGCTCTTAGCAATTAGGAAAGTACTTGATCTTTTAAAATTTGTTCACAGAACAAACATGGAAAAATAATAAAGACTTGATCCCCTCATCATTAATGCATCTAATTAATTAAAATTGACAATAACCAAACGACTTAATGCTAATATCTATAAAAATAAATTACATACACGAAATTAGTTATCAAGTCCGATCCAATGAATCCTTTATAGTGTATAATATATTCCATTTGTACTAATTTATGTAGCATACTTTTATTTTTAGTTTGTTCCAAATAAGATCATCTTTTATAATTAAAAATAACTTAACTTTAAAATTTTCTCTTTATCCCTAACGAAATGATTACTCACAGTGACACAAATAGTCAAAAAGTATTTTAACCACAAATTACAAAAGTTTTCATTTTGTTGTTAAATTTTATGTCGCGTTAAACAATATCACATAAACTGATACAATTAAAATAATAGTCGTGATGAATATAATTCCACTTATTTTAATTTTTAAGCTTTTTTACATAATTGCAATCTATACATAGCTCAAAAAGGTAAAAAATTTTTTTTTTTAAAAAAACAATACATATTACTAGCTAGCATAGACCTACCTAGATATAATCAATTTAATTTGTCACCATGACACTACCACATAAGCTTCCTGAAAATAAATGGTCTCCATCGAGTAGCTAATGTTCATAGTGCACCATTAGTGTCTGCAATAATACAAAAATACATCTGGTGACAGAGTTAGAATTTTCACAAAAAAAAAAAAATCAAAATATAAAAAAATAAACACAAAGAAAGTCAACATTATTTATTATATATATACACAAAAATATTTTAATTAAATATAAATAATATAATTTTCTATCAAAAAAAAGTTTGAATAAACACCTTCGACCTTATCCCACACCAGCCCTATATACACACACAAGTTTTATGAGAGATCTCATTTTCTAATTACAACAATGCACCATTACTGTACATAATACATGTTAGCGGCGAAAGCCCGTGCTATATAAATTATTTTTAAGTTTCAATTTATGTGATATCAGTAGATTTTTCCTATATATTTTAGAAGATATTGTGAAATTATAATTGAAGCAGCTAAAGAGATATTCTGAAGTTGTTGAAGCAGACATGTCAATACGCAACTGCTTTGAAAAGATTAAATTAAAAAGCCCACAAATTATTTTTTATTGGCCCACTGAAAGTTTCTCAAGCAAGCGGTCAATATAATTTTTTTTAAGTCTCGATTTATCACTTAAAATAATTGATTAGAGTGATATAATAAAATCGTAGCTGAGAAAATGATTTATTAGAGATAATGTTGTAAAATTACAGTTGAAGTAACTGAAGTAGACACGTCAATTGACAGTTGTCTACTTAAGCAGACAGCTAAAACAGACATATCGACCGAGACATGCCTACTCGTTGCCACTTAATTTTTCACTAAAGGATCCACATATGGAAAAAACACACACACACACAAAGAGATAAAAGGAATATTAACATCTATTTATATAAAAAACAATTGTAATAATGTGTGTGTAACTAATTTTATGAGATAGAACTCATTTTCAAATAATAATAATAATAATAATAAAACTTGTGCAAACCAAATATGGACAATCATTATAAGTATCACCAGACAAGTAAGCACCATGAAAAAGGTGTAACAGAATCTGAAATCCTCTTATAACTCCAAACTTTGACTTTTTATTTACGCGTACCACCAGCTATGCCTATATATTCACATGGTAATTAAGTTTACACCATACAGCCCTTCTATTATCCATAAAAAAACAAAGACCATTATATTGGAATTATGTATATAAATCTTGCACAAATAATGTGATAACAGACATGTAAATTCTATGTATTGACGGTACAAAGAATATTTACATGACCAGTTTACTAATTGTAACGTAACTATAAGTAAAATTTCTAAGATAAATATCAATTAAAAACCTGATAAAATGATAGATACAACTTGTCATAACATATTGATTAAGTTTTACACTTAAATATATATTTTTCTTCGAACATATATAAAAGATTAATCAAACATAATAAAGTAAGTTGCTTTGCACAGTCTAGAATAATAACTAAGAAATGCAAGATAAAGATAAAAGATCAAAAGCACATAAAGATCAAGAAAGTGAGAAATTTTATAACTTGCAAACTAAAGAAAAGAAGAGACATAATATGCATGGAGCTAGAACTTAGATTGTTTTTTTCGCTAGAAGAAGAGAGCTTCAAGACAAACCTCTTGTCAAAGGGCTTCTTGGGTTCTTTTCTCCTTCTTTTAACTATCCCCATGTGCCTCATCAGCCAAATTTAATCAAGAAATTAAAAACAGTTAGTCTAATCAACTAGCTAGCTAATATACCACTTTCTTTATACCCTAAAAATACAATCAAACCTCTCTGTAATAACATCTAGAACATATGATACTCATCATAACATAACATGAAAGAACTGTTCCAAAGAAAACTTGACTGTTATATTGAAATATTTTTATAAATGATGATTGTTTTAGAGAGGTCTGACTGTACATTGCACACCCTACATGTTGTGATCTTCTCTTCTAAGCTTGTTCAAAAGAGTTGTGATAAGTGCATCCCTTTTCTCAGCTCTAGCTTCTTCTCTCATCCTTCTTTGTTCTTCCCTTTCTCTCCATCTTCTTTCCATCATTAGCCTCTCATTTTCTAAAGCTTCCATTGCTTGTCTCCATTCCATCTCCTTTATTCTCCTCTCTTCTTCCTTTGCTTCATAAGCTTTTAACCATTGCATTTCCATTGCCATTTGTTGCTTCATGAAATCATCCAAAATCTCTTTTAAACTACTCACTAAATTATTATTCCCACCACTAGAACTACCAACAAGAATATTTCCCTTAACCTTTCTTTTCTTCTTGCCAACTTTTTCACCTTCACTATCCTCATTTTCGTCCTCATCATCAGATGAAATTGCCTTCTTCTTCGACCCGCTAGCCCCTCCTCCTCCTCCTACACCACCTTCTGCCTCTATCCATAGCATTCTTTGCATCCTGGCTGAAAAAATCGCTTGCAACTCATTGTAAAATGGAAATTGTTGTCGTAGAGCTTCCGGTTCAAGCGTTTCACATCCCTATAAAAAAATATATAAAATGCCAAAAAGAAAACATAACTGACTTAATTCTATTGATGAAAAAAGATCTTAAAAAAGAAAAGGTAACAAACTTCACTATAGTGGCAATTCTAAAATTTAAACTTGATATTTCAATCTTAAAATATTGTGTTTTTTATTAAAAAATTATGGATTCATAATTTAGTGTTTGTTGAAACTCAAGTTTTTTTTTATTTTTTACATAGAGGAATATTTAGTTTTGTATAGAAAAAAGAATGCTAATTAGCTAAAGACATTCTAGAATTTAAACTTGAAATTTCAATCTTTGTTTTTTCAGAATATAATAAAAGTTCTATTGTGTATTTTTTCTGTAAAAAAACAACAAACAAACTATGGATTCATAGTTAGTTCTTTGTTGAAACTTGAGTATTTTTAACATAGATATTTAGTTTTGTATATAATTGAATGGGGTGCATCTGGTCCTTCTAGCTAGTGACTTTCTAGGAAAGAAACCTAATTAATAAAAGAAGGAACAGGTCTATTCTTTTCATTTGCTTTTTAATGTTTTTTCTTTATTCAGGAATATTATAATTAATAAAACCATCAACCATGTTATGTACCTTATAGCGCGTAACAAGATTTTTCCATTTGCATTTACACTGTTCAGAGCTACGATTGTAACCTTTTTCTTTCATCTTTGATGCTATGACTTCCCATAGAAGCTTATTCCTTTTTGTTTCCATGAAAGTTTGGTCCAACTCCGCTCGAATCATCAAGAAATCCCTTGTTTCTTGAATACTCCATTGAGGGAACCTATCTCCACCGCCTCCTGAAAATAACATGGCGTCATGCGAAAGCTAACAAAGAGCAAATCTTAAAAAACAATAAATCATTCAAGAAAAATATATATATACCAATATTAATCCCTCCACTAGTTGTATCGATATTCACACTTTGATGACTAAAATGATGTTGTTGTTGTTGTTGATGTTGATGATGTTGATGGTGATGAAGATGAGGATCCATATAATAATAACCCTAGATTTATTATTTTATATAACTATTATTTTAAAAGAAGCATCTATGTATGTGTTTGAAGTATGTTGGTTGAAGATGAGAGATGGTTTTGGTTAAGAAAATGGAGAGGAAAAAGATTTGGGGAGAGAGAAGAAGAAAGGTTTTATATGTAGGAAAGAAAATTGAATAAGGGGTGTTGTTGTATATATTCTATGGTGTGAAAATAAGGTGTGAATTTAATTTGTCAAAGAAAAAGAATGAATATATTTCTATGGGCTTATGTGTCAAAAAGGGAGCGTTGTGTATTTTGAGTTCCTTCTCCATCAGAAGAACTAAAAGAAAAAGGGGAAAATGTGAAATCAAATCTTTCTTTTTCCCTTCATTCTCTTTTGTTGTTAATCCAACTTCACAATATTAAAAATAAATTTTATGTTCATTTTGCTTAAGAAATAATTTATCACTTGCATTCCTAGTAATTTATTTCATTATTAATTACAATTATTTTCACAAGACATTTTTTAGAATATTAAATTTATTATACTTAGAAAGTCATATAATAAACTTATCATTTTACACTTCTTAAGATTATGTGAAGTCAATATTAAAAAAATAAAAGTAGATCAAAGTACTTCCTTCATTGCTTTTTACTTGTAATAGTTTTACTTTTTCAGAGTCAAACAATATAAATTTCATTAATATTATAAGATATAATTTATATATTTTTATAATATTTTTGAATATCTAAAATTTTATGCATAAAAATATTAAATTAATATAATATAACTAATTCTCGAAAAGTGTGTCACGTAAGTAAAACCAATAGAGAATTTGTTTTCCTTCAAACAAAAACAGCGTCTCGTCTCATCTCTCTACGCGGAAACTTATATCTCTTTCTCTCCATAATATTACTAGTAATCTTTAAAAAGTTTGAATTATAATAATATAGAAATTGACATCCACATTTGTTCATATTGTGCTTAAGTGACATCACGCTGTCGAAAGATCAAACAGAACCCCCTTTGGATATATGGGGCTTTAATTAATTTTATGTGACAACAAGTTGTGTACGTATTAGCTAAGATGCTTGTTCCACAAGGTTTCCAAATATTTTCTATATTATTATTATTACTAATATTTGGCTAGTCTTTGTTGTAATATTAATTTGGTTTGTGCCAAAGAAGAAATTAAGTGGAGAAAATACGTAGAAAAATACTTGACTTTATATATGCCTTTTGTATTCTTGCATCTAACATTTTAATTTGGTCGAATACATTATAATACGCGTTAATGTCGCACAGCGTGAACCGTGTATGGGGTGTCGGAGACGTCGGCATCAGGTCTTTTGGAATTTCGAGCATAATATGGAGTTTATGTGATATTTTATGGATTTTGAGATTCAAAATAATTTTTTTTTATTTTAAAAATATTTTGAATTATCAATGTAACTTATACTCCTTCTATATCCAGAAAAAGGAAAAGAAAAAAAAAAAGACTTCGTTGGATTTGGTATGGACTTTGCAAAAATCAAGAAATTTTTTAAATCTTGTGGTCTAAAATTAAAGTTCTATCAAATGTATCAAAATTGTTTTAATATATCTATAGTCATCCAAACTTACTCCACTATTAAAAAAATTAAATACTCGAATAATGGTTCGTTTCAATTGAGCATATGAACACATGATCAAATATTTCTATATGACATTTTGATAGAAAAAGTAAGTTTATGACGTATTAATAAGTAAGGTACGCGAAAAAGTAAGGTGCAGACTGGGTTCATGACGGTCCCAAAATTTTATCGGAAAAATTTTGTAAGAAAATGAACTGAAATGGGGCACCTCCACGATGCAGACCTGCCCCATGCTCTTATGAGGTTTCGAGGCTAGCTTTTTATGTTCTTTTGAGTAATATATCTGGAAATACCTCTTGATATCTTATCAACACTCTGTTCAAATTTTTTACCCGCTTTCAATTTTAATGAGGGGCATTTCAATTTTTTCTCCAACCATCCTATACTTAACTCATGATGATTTGAGATCGTTTTTCACTCCATATCAATTCTTAAATGTATTTCCTCTACCATTTATGCTAATTTACTTTGAGGACTAAGATGAATGAGAAAAGAGAATGCTAGGGTTCAAAGAATCAAGTCAATTTTCTTCGTTGATTGTCCAATCTTCATTCCAGGTATGTAAGACTACCTAAAACATGGATTGAATTCATGCACGTGCCCTACCTCGTTGATTAATTGAATTGAATCTCCTATGAATGAATCCTTGGAAATTTCCTCTAAATCCTAGTAAATTCTTGTATGATATTGTATTGTTGATGGCTTTATGAACTTAATAATCAAAATAAATGATTAGGTCTTTTCTTGCATGAACACAAATTGAGTATTGCCTATAATTAAATACCCCTATGTAATAATTGTATTTGAAAGAATAGGTTATGGTTGTCTTGAATATAAATGAATTAACCATGAATGTAGTTCAAGTAATCATTGGAAATACTCTTTTATTTTTTTCATTTGAACAAGAATGATTGAATAGAACTTAGTGTCACTATAAACACATATCCAAATCACTCTTGAATGATGGGACTGAGTAGATGCTATGATTGGTTGAAAGGTTTGACTGTGAGAGGATTGTTGAATTGATGAGAGTCCAATGAGACTAGTTGAATGATTTGACTGAACTGAGTGATTTGAGATTTATTAGCATATTAAGACTTAGGAGCAGTATTGAGCACCAAATTGAGTGAAAGTAACTAACAACTCGAACTCAATAAACTACATATCCAACATAGGAGGGGATTGAATCATAAAATCAAATATTTCCCTTTAATGAGGACTTGATTTGATTGATTCATCCCTTACCTTGACAAAGTATAGATGAATGTCGCAATGATATCGACTCATTTTACATTATCGACTCATAGATGGTGGTAGTTGAATAATAGAAAATCCCAGATATATCCTGATAGTATTCTATTGCGTTGCATAAGATTGGTTTCTATCTAAATCATAACCTCTATTAGACTTGTGATATCTTATTGAGTTCCTTATCATTTCGAGTTGAGTTAATTCTATCTTGATGCATGTTATATTTCAGCTATATTACATATGGTATATTTCATGTACTAACATCACTCAATGTCGTGTCATTTTATGATACAGATACAAGTGTTAGGGATCATCAACAGGCGCATCATTGAAGATCATTCTTCTATCAGCTTTTGGTGAGTCCTCTCTTCACTCAAAGTATACCATTTATGTTTTCTTTCTTTGGAGTTTAGTATTTTCTATTTCTTTGAGTTAGCCAGAACTTATCATTGACACCGTCTAGTTGAATAGGATAAAGACTTCATAGGATAGATAGTGATGGATTGGGAGTTAATGTTTCTATTTCTTGGATTGCTTTCTTTCAAATTATTATGTTTTAAGTTGATGTGGATCATTTTTCTTAAAGCTACTATTTTGATATAGAATAATTTAGATTACTGATTGAGACAACCCACTTAGATGTATTTTTTTTCTCTTAAACTTAGTCTTTCACTGAATAATTGAATGTGCAATAAGGCCAAGTGGTTCGCTTGGGAACCAACAATGATTTTTGAGTGTCGGTCATGTCTAGGGTACCCTGTCACGACCCGGACCTAGGAGTGAGATAGAGAATGAGAATTCAAGATTCCCCAAACAAGCCTCATAACATTCATATACACATCATCAGTTCGGAAGCACATAATTAAACAACAAGCACATAGTTCTAAGGGACGGGACTTTGGACTCAAGCTATGAGGATGTCATTGGAAAAGGAAATTGCATGGATTTATGTAGAAAATAGTAATTAAGTACTAAGAGGTGGGTAAGTATGACTCACACTATTAGGATAAAAGGTTCTTAGGACATTTCACATTACCACATCTCATCATAATCATATCATCATAGTACCAACATTATGAGATAAACATAAATATAGTCTCAATAAGCAATAAACATAACACATAACAAGCCCTTCTATAGAGTTTACATGATGTCCAACAATGACTCTAGTTAATAGAATAGGAGGAGGGCCAAGACATGTCCCAGGCTCACCCTCAAGTAAAGACATTAGGGAAAAATAACATAATAGGTAGATAGGAGGTGCCTCTTGTCCTTAGAGTAAAGAACTCACCACTAGCAAACTCACAATCCATTCTAACAGTTAAGAGGTAGATGAAGATAGTCTCCGGTCCCTATATGGTTAGACTATGCAGGCAAAAGTATGTGTTAGTACATTTGAATGTACTAAGTATGCGGACATGCAAATGCTTATGAACATATTAACCTACAATCAATGTTAGATGACAAGGGCACATATATATAAAAAGAAGTATATAGGAAAGAATATAATATCAATAAGCCATGAAATCCATGATGCATGAATATTGTAATACTTCAACATATGGGGATGTGACCATAATCGACATCTTAGACTATGTGAGCCATAATATGAATCTCCCGATGCATAGCCTCCGTATCGAGATGAGAGTAGACTACTTGCCAAGGGTAGCCTATATCACACCTTATGACTCAGTCTTTTCAGTGTGATGGACAACTTACCTAACGACCCTACCTTCTCGATAAGCAATTTCATAATCATCCCATAAAGGGCATAAACATGAACCTATGCTGACACGTAGTTATGAGAAGGGAAACTTTATATAAGGACACCTTAGGTCGAATCCCCACCTCCAATCTCATTCAGTGCTAAGTCAACATCCCACGGGAATACATATACATATACATGTTTTTAAAGGAGATTAAATCTTTTAAAATCTTCATCATGCATACTTAGGCTCAAAAGCCAAAACATACTTCAATTCATGAATACATGCATAAGAGTAGCTCATTCATACTTGTACATGTTGGTGAATCCTCATTAATAAATACTTAAAATCCATATCATAGATATTATGTGATCACATGTAATGTCATAACCATACTTGCTTTAAAACAAAGTCATAATCATAATTGGATCATAACTCACATTATAAATCTCAAGAAAATACTTGTTCATGCATGCATATGCCATGAAAAATGAAAGAATAACATGGGTATTAAGAATTCGTAATTTAAACATCATAATAAGAATAAATCATATGAAATCCATAAAGAAATCAACAATTAAAACATACTTGAAATTACCTATGCATAGATTTATAAATTAAAAGGACATGCATATTTAATTCTTCACAAAACCCAAGTAAATCATAGTAATAAGATTCAAATCATCATAAAATCAATAGTTAAGCTCAACTCATAGCTCAATTTCAATTAATTAAAACTAATTTAAAAGACCCATTTACAAAGTATACTTAGAATTCATGAAATTAAGAAAATAGAAGTTTTGGGTCTTCATGATTGGAGGGGAATCATGAATCAATCCCACATACCTTGAAGAACTAGAAAAAATATAATGAATTTGACTTGAATTGAAAGTCCTCTTGAAATCCTAACTTGAATCCCCAACACAAGACTTGAAGAGAGAGTTTTAGGATTTGACTTCTAAAGCTTGAATGATGAAGATGAGAGTGAATGAGTAATAGACTAAGTATGATTTGATTTAGGGGCTTAGGATAGGTGAAAATGTCATAAAAACCCTTAAAATAAATAAAAATTATGAAAAGACCATTAATGAAGCGGACTAAAAATTTATCGAGGGCACCCATACAAGGGCACCATTGACCATAAAAGACTCCACGAACCGTACAAGTGTTCGTGGAGGGTGCTCCTTCAACGAGACGATACTTCCATACTTGGAGAAATTTCTTGGACCATTCCTTCACGGGAACTCATCATGATCCATGGTGGGTTATACGGATCGTACAAACACTCATATAAAGATCCAAGTTCCGAGATGGTGGTTCAACACTTAGCCAAAATTCTATCGGACTCCTTCATGAAAGCATCACCACGAGCCGTGGCACCTTGTACGGATCATACAAGTGCCCGTGGTGGCCTCCTAACCAAAATAATAGAGGGAAGCTCAAGGCATGAACCCAGGCTCACCTCTACGGCTCATGGAGGTGTTCTTGGAGGGACACCTTGACTTAAAACATTGAAAATCGATATTTTAAGTATTTTTAAGGCTTTTCAAGGTCCGGGTCCTTACATACCCTTCCAGGGGCATGGCACTAAAGGGTAATATATTTTTTTACCAAAACAATAATATAGTTATATTTATAAAAGGTCAAGAACAAATATTATTGATTTAGATCGATGTTTATATTGATAAAAAATTTGAGTTTTACAAGAACAGTACAAATACAAAGTAAATAACACATAATAAAGCAAAGAAAAACACTTGAGAATTTTGTAAATCAAAACACTGAGTGTATAAAATGATCTTGGCATTTCTAGATATAATGTTACGACCCTAAACTGGTTGTGAGTGGTACCCATATTAACCCTTTGGTGGGTGTACCGACCCGGAAAATTTTGAAATCTCTTATTGTTGGTCTTGTATGGTGTTATAATGGTCGTGATTGAAATTTGATGGCCACGGGTTGAGTTTAAGTAGCCGAACGCAAAATGGATCATTTTGGGGACTAGAGAGGCCGTTTGGACAGTGAGCTTCACAGAACCATAACTTTTGATGTGGGTTGAACCATGTGGGCTACTACATATCAAATTGCATATCATTGAATTATATTTGCAACGCAACTATTTTAACACAATTCTAAATTTGGATGAGGAAGTTATGGTGAAAAGAGTAGGACTGCCTAAAATTCGGAAGATATTGGAAATAGGCCCTGGAAATGGTCCAAGGCATGGGAGACGGTCAGTGAAACTTTGAACGGTACATGTGGGATTCCGTCAAGTGGACCAGAGAGCATGGAGTGGCCAAGAACCACCCCAAAAACTAAGTTAGGGTCCACGGATCACCCCACGGTCCGTGAGACCTCAAACGAGCCGTTTGGTGGTCCGTCAAGTTGGGTAGAGCCTTGGCCAGGCTATGGGCTGAAAATTTGACTAAGGAAAGTTTGATGGAGCACCTACACGGACCGTTAAAGGTTGAATGGGCCGTTTGGGCTTCCGTCTGGCCCTGAAGTTAGTGAATTTTCCGCTTCTTTGAGGGTTAAGTTTTAATTTGGTTAATCCCTAGGCCCTTTTTAGACTTCCTAAGGTCCCCTAAACCCCTAAATCAATACCCTAACCCTCACTCTTCCATTCCAAGTCTCCTATACTCTCTCTCAAGATTCTAAGACTCTCTTGGCCTCCATTGAAGAAAGCTTATAGAAATTGGGGAAGAAGACCTTGACTAAGTTTGACCTTGCAATTAGTTGGTGAAATTAAGGTATGTGGGTCTTGATTCAAGAATCCTCTTTCATCCTTGAAGACCCTATGAACCCTAACTCTTTAAATTTGATTTTAAGTTTTCAAT
>JBCEWC010014382.1:0-14407 GCA_038996855.1 Solanum aculeatissimum
CCGGAATGAGATGGTTAAAAGATGGGGATAGAAATACTAAATTCTTCCATTCTTATGTTAAGGGTAGAAGGAAAAAGCTGCATATTGAAGAAATAATAAATGAACAAGGAGAAGTGATAACTTCGGAAGATCAAATAGGGGTTGCTGCGGTCAGACACTTCACGTCCCAATTTAAACAGGATTTGATCATGGAGGATTTTTCAATGCTTGAGCACATACCACAACTGATTACGACAGAAGATAACAAATCTATTACTAAAATCCCGAAAAAGGAAGAAGTAAACGAGGTAGTATGTAGTCTGAACAGACACAGTGCTTGCGGACCTGCGGGATTTACGGAAGCTTTCTATCAGGAATGTTGGGATATTATAGGTGAAGATATTTCAAATATTGTGAAGGCCTTCTTTTGTGGGAATGAACTTACCAGATTCGTGACTCATACGAACCTTATTTTGATCCCTAAGAAAGAGTTCGTGAAGACCTTTTCTGAGACCTATTAGTCTTAGTTATTTCAATAATAAAATAATTTCCAGAATGCTTCATACTAGGCTGGTGATGATATTACCAAAAATAATCTCCAAAATTCAATTCGGTTTTGTAAAAGGAAGAAACATTGCAGAGAATGTTTTACTGGCACAAGAAATAATACGAGACATTACCAGGAGGAATAAGGATATTAATGTTGTGGTTAAGTTGGACATGGAGAAAGCATGTGATAGGGTATCTTGGATATTCTTGACCAAGGTGTTGCGTAAATTTGGGTTTGCAGAAGGGCTGATTGATATGGTGTGGAGGATATTATCTAATAATTGGTATTCTGTTATGGTGAACGGGAAAACAGTTGGCTTCTTTCAATCAACTAGAGGGCTAAAGCAAGGAGATCTATTATCCCCTACTCTATTCATCATTGCAGCAGAAGTGTTATCAAGAGGATTAAATTCCCTACATAGTCAAAATGACTACAAGGGATATGGACTCCCCAAATGGAGCCCGAAGATCAATCATCTGGCATACGCAGATGATACCATCTTGTTTGGGTCAGGAGAGAAAAAATGTGTCATTAGTATGATGAAAATAATAAGGGAGTATGAGAAGGTCTCGGGAACGATGGTTAACAAGGATAAAAGTCAATTTTACCTCCACGATAGCACCCCTTTATGTTTTGCTATTAGATTGAGAAGATTGACAAGGATTCGACAAGGTAATTTTCCCTTTACATACTTGGGGTGCCCAGTGTATTATGGAAGAGGAAAAGCTAGCTATTTTGAAGGTTGTCTGATGAAAATTGCTAAGAGAGTGGGATCATGGCATAATAGATTATTACCCCCAGGAGGTAAGACTACCCTTATTAAACATGTCCTACAATCTATTCCGGTATATCTGCTATCGGTAACAAATCCCCCAAAGAAAGTCTTCGAGAAAGTTGAAAAGTTATTTGCAAGATTATTTTGGGGGGGAAGTGGGGATGTTAGAGGTAGGCATTGGGTGAAATGGTCTGAACTGTGTTATCCTAAAGAGGAAGGGGGGTTAGGGTTGAGATCCATGGAGGACATAAACAAAGCCATGTTTTCCAAACTTTGGTGGAACTTTAGAGTGCTAACAAATTCACTCTGGGCAGAGTTTATGTGGAAAAAGTATTGTAAAAAGCTCCACCCCACTGTAGTGTCAAGTACGGGAGCTTCACAAGTAGGGAAACATATGCTATGAGTTAGAGATGATATAGAACATGAAATATGGTGGCAGATTAAATATGGGAATTTGAGCTTCTGATTTGATAACTGGATTAAGATGGGTGCTCTAGATTTTATTGAGAACCAGGAAGTAATTGATGATGATCTAGAGGTGAGAGGTCTTACAACTGGAGATGGATGGAATAAGGAAATGTTGTTGGAATTGGTTTCAGAATAAATGGTTAATCATAAAATAGAGAATATCAAACCAAAACTGGGGAATATTAGAGACACACCATGGTGGATGGGGAACACATCAGGATATTTCATAGTTAAAGATGCTTATAACACTATGAGAAGAATGAAGGACAGGAGGGAATGGAGGTCGAAGCTGTGGAGTAAAGAAGTACCTTTTAAAATTTCCTTCTTCTTATGGAAATTATTAAAAGGGAGGATTCCAACAGATGACATCCTTAAAAGGATGAAAATTAGTGTAGCTTCCAGATGCTACTGCTGTGAAGAAAGAGTGGAAGAAACTGTGGAACATTTATTTCTAACCTCCTCTATAGCCCAAAAGCTATGGAACTTGTTTGCTTCTTGTGCAGGAATAAATATTCAAGGGTAACAACTAAGCCAAGTAATACTCTCATGGTGGAATATGGACTCAAATACAAAGACTAATCATATAGCATGGTGTATCCCAGCTGTGATAATTTGGGATTTATGGAAGAGGAGGAATGCTAGGAGGCATGGGAAGGATGTATCTTATGAACAATTGATCAATAAATGCCAGAAATCAATCTAACTAATAATCAAAGGAAAATATCCATGGATGATAGTACCTGAGGAGTGGATAGAAATGTTTGAAAGTCTAGAACGATATAGACCAAGATTATACTATCATAAGGTAAAATGGAAGCCATCTAATAGGGGATGGGTAGTGTGCAACACAGATGGGGCTAGCAAGGGTAATCCGGGTGAGAGTGCTTATGCCTTTTGTATAAGAGATGGGAATGGGAATTTGGTACATGCAGAAGGGAATTACATCGGGATCAGTACCAATACCAAAGATGAAACAATGGCTATCCTACAGGTTATAAAATATTGCCTAAGTAATGGTCAGCAAGAAGTGGAGATTCAGACAGATTCGAGTATAGTCAGGGCTATGATTCTGGGGGAGTGTAGATGTGCGTGGGAAATTACAGAAATAGTGGAGGAAATTCAACAACTAATTAAACAAGCTACATTTAACATCATACATATGTTCAGGGAAGCAAATCAGCTAGTAGACAACATAGCAAAAGAGGCAATAGGGGAAAAAACGTCAAGCAAGTTAGACAGTTCATGCAGTTATCAAGCAAAAGTAGGAAAATCTTAAACATGGACAAACAAGATACCCCTTACATTAGAATTTAAACCAGACCAATAAACAACTACATTCACAGACTGATTTCCAACTAAACAAGGATGCATTTACAAAAGGAAAAGGTTTCATTTACAGACCAGGGATATGCAGAGGAGTTAATATTTACACAAATCCACAGCAGATTTCAACGGCTAGAGCATATGAGAGCAAAAGATGGCTATGGAATCCCTGCGGTATCTGACAAAAAGATGGGAACCATAAACGATTCATCACGTAATCTGGGTCACAGGTACATGCAACTCAAAGATCCAAATGACAAAACTCCATTTCCTGAAATAAAAAGGAAGGTAAAAAGGAATAAACAGAGTGAAACAACTTGGGGTAGAAGAAGACTTACACATCAAATTTTACAAGAAGATACACCCTCGACTCCAGACGAAGCTTGGAAGAAGGCCATGGAGGGACATCACAAACATCACTGGAGAAAAAGGACATTGGTAAGCAAATATCCAGAGAATGAAAAAGAAAAAGAGGAAACTTACACTAGTATTAGGAAAATCCAGAGGAGAAAGCAAAGGATGAGCAAGACTGGGGAAGAAGGAGCGCCATTGCGAGTGAAACAAGACATCGGGAAAGGAAAAAACAGAGTTGGGAAGAGGAAAGTCAAGTGGACTATAGCAGAGCATTTAATACATATCTGGAGGGTTGGGCCTCCAGGCCACACAATGTAATTTTGGATTTTATTAGTATGAATAAAATGGGCGTCCGACCCTAAATTTATTAAAAAATAAATAAATTTAAAAGACGTGTTACAACCGGATGAATTCCTAAAGAAATTGATGAAATAAATGATAACGAAAATAATATAGATGAATAGTCAGAAATAAGTGAAACATATACGGAACTATTAGAAAATATAGAAAAGACAAAAACACTAGAGATAAATACAGGAAATATAGAAACAAAACCAAGTACATCGGGAGTAAAAAATCCAAAATATCTTAACCCTCAATATTATGCTACAAGTTATGAAAACTATGATAGAAATGAAGCTATATGGAATAGCAGATTAAATAAAAAATGGACACCAAAACCAATGACGGAACAACATAATTTCTTAGACTTAGACTGTGTAACAGATATAAATAAGACAATCGAGTTATGGGTAGGATACATATCAAAACAATTAGTAGACAACAAAATAGGAATAATGGAAGTACCGGGATACATAAAAAGGACAATCAACCTCAATCCGGAGGTTTGAGAGATCATGATGGTGTTAGAGATATATATGTTCCACCCCGTGGTATGGTGAAGGTTGCTAAACCAAATGTGATTTCAGAGAATTTTAGGGCTGAAGATATGTTAACTTCAGATTTTGAACAAAGTTGAGACCTTCGATAAGGTTTTTGAAGAGATAAAATTTGGCTTTTCACAGCTGTGTCAAATTGTGTCTTCACACTCAATTTCCATTAAGTATTTGGGGACTCAACTTGGTAATATCTTGGCCTATCTCGATCAAAGGTCGAAGGGTGGTCTGCCTAGAGACATTATTGTTAACCCAAAGAGTGTTGACCAACAATGTTTCACTATCACGATTCAGAATGAAAAAGTTGTAGAAAGTGTTATGCCACCACCTGTCATTGAAGAAGGTGAGAAATAAATGGAAAATGATGAAAGCACAGTAAATGTCATTGATGATAATGGTATAGCTATGAATGAAGGTGGTGAGTTTTTCAAAAGTCTTGAGAGTAGAGAAAAAAGAAAGTTGGGGGTGAGGTTATGAGTACTAAAAGAGCATCACCCAAAAATGCAATGTTAGATGTGAAGTTGAAAACTCCTCAGATCAAGATTGATTCTCTTTTCCTTAAAGATTGAAGAAGAAAGCGGAGGATGCCAAATTTCAAAAATTCCTTTCTACATTCAAATATCTATCCATCAATGTCCCATTAGTAGAAGCAATAACCAAAATGCCAGGGTATGCAAAGTTTATGAAGGAGTTGGTGACCATGAAACAAACCTTGGAGTGTGAGATAATTGAGGTGTCTTATAATTGCAGTGCTATTTTGACAAAGAATTTAGTTTCCATGAAAGAATACCCTTGTGTCATCACTATTCCCTGCAATATTGGAGCTTGCAAGTTCAACAAAGCTCTATATAATTTAGGCACAAGCATAAATCTCACGCCCTTGGCTATATTTGAAGAGTTGGGTTGGACACACTGTCACCAATGATAACGTAGTTGTTTATGGTCAATCGGTCGATTAAAAGACCAATTGGAATATTACATGATGTCTTGGTGAAGGTAGACAAGTTCATACTACCAGCCGATTTTGTGATCTTAGATTGTGAGGTAGATGTGGATGTGTCTATTATCTTAGATAGGCCATTTTTGTCTACCAAAAGGGCCCTAGTGGATGTTGAAAGAGGGGACTTAATGTTTAGAGTGAATAAAGATGAAGTTGTATTTAGTATTTACGGTGCCTTAAAGCTGGCAAATAACCTCGAAGTGATACCAGTGATAGATCAATCATGGGTGACTTCACGATAGAAGGAACTATGTTATGCCATGATGTTAACTACTTGGGAGGCAACCCAAGGTGAGTAGATAAGCTTTTCTTTTGAATAATTGGTGTTGTTTTGTGCATGTACATAAAAAGGGAGAGATTGATGTGAAATGCCAGAAGGGCGACATGATGGGTCAGATCGGTGGATTGTCGAGTTGAGATGGTGATCACCAATTTGACCACCTTTTGAGTTAGTTGACGACTCTCAGGACACTGTCAAATTAGGCGGTCTACATTGCAATTCGGCAGGTTATCGAAGTGGATGAGTGATTGCCAGTTTTATCACTTTTTGCGATTAGAGTAAAGGTTTGAGTTGTTGTTGAAAAAGGTGGTCAATAACATAATTGGCACGTTACCTAATGTGTTAGGCAGACTGGTTCAACATCATTGATCCCTCAAGACTGACCAACCTATTAAAGGCTTTTCAAATGCCTTAGCTTTTCACTCTTCATATTCCCTCCTTTCACTTCCCTTACAAGCCAACTTCCCCTTTAGTCTTTTCTTTGAAATTTTTGTGGTGTGAAGAAGTCCATCAATAAAATCTCTTACAGAGTTCTCAGTGTTATTGCATCATTGTAGAGGTATGTCCTTGGCCCTTTGCTTTACTATCTTGTGGAAGAATGATATTTAGATGAGAGCTTGATCAGGATTATGTGAGTTTGTTAATCATAGCATATGGTTGGAATGTTGTTGGAAATGATATGGGTGACGTATTCTTTTAATTTTAGAACCTTGTGTTTTATGTATGCTTGGTTTTTTGGGGTTTTGACTCCTTTAGAAAATCATGAAATTGAAGGTGCATGTGATGAGGGCTAAGGCTAGATTTGATAAATATGTTGCCTGATGGTTCAATTCTATTGTGTATTATCTCACTTTTGGCCTTGATCTCTTGATAGATATCCTTAAGTTGAGAAAATGTTATGATCATGAGAATGGCTTGAATGAATACGCATGTTTGTTGTATTATTTATTCTTGTGGGCTACAGGTAAAGTCTGAGTAACCTCCAAACTCTTTTGAGCGACGTGAACTTTCCCTATGATAGATCGAATGACATAATTCTTAAAGGTAAGTCATCGTCTAATTGAGTTTATAGCCATGATAATGATGTGAATGTAGCAGTAGATGAATAAGCATGTATTGATGTTTGATAGTAGGTTAGTATGTGATCTTCCCCATTGTTCCTTTGCAAATTGATCAAATTTTAAATGCATGAAAGTTGGTCTTACCAGTCAATTTCGACGATGGTCATTTTGACCATCGAAGTGGACTTGGAAATGTGTTAAAGTATCACACACACCTCTTTGTATGACTGATGATTGAGGTTGAGTTCTGCAACTTTTGGTGATAGTAGTTTCCATTGCTGAATTAATTCGGAAGATCACTGAATTTTCACCATCATCATCAAAAAAATTTGAAAATTGAAAAAAAAGGCGACAATCTATTTGACCGTCGAATCAGTTCGGTGGGATGCTGAACATGATTGGCGGTCAAACAAACCTGTTCACCCTGAATGATTTTCTTGTGAATAAATTTTGAACCTAATTATTTTATAATTATTTCTCACACAATGTATCAAACCTATTCTGCAGAAATGGGCAAGTCAAAGGAACTTGTCACTCGACGTAGATCTCGGGAAGCTCGGGGAATCACTATAGCTCCTGGCCGGGAAGACCAATGACCTTAGAGACCTCGTAGGGAGGTACGAGTTAAAGGAAAAAGGAAGGTGACTAAACATCAAAAGTCTGACAGTGATGACGAAGGATCCTTACATGTGACCGGACTAGTTCAGAAGATGAAGAAGAGGGGTCCAAAACCCTTAAACATAGGCCTACTTCGGAGCCAAGTCTCAAAAGGCATCAAAGTGAGGCTAGATCCAAGTCCCTTTATGATCCTCTCCTCCAAACATCTCAGAGGATCCAGGAGACAATATCCCCAAGATATTTAAACAGACTCAGAGTAGAGGGGCTTAGAACTATCCTGGAAGAGAGGCGACTGTCAATGGATGGGGTAGTTGATCGATACTCCGAGGTTTGGGATACTCTTATGTTCCATAATTTCCAAATGTTCACCAAACCTTGGGATCCATATATTCCTAACATGGTCAGAGAATTTTAAGAGGCCTATGGTAAGGCCATTTAAAAAATCAAAGTTATATTCAAACCTCTTTATGCATTGGAAAATTAGGGTGTGCAAGTCTCGTGCAGTGAAACAGAAATAAATGATATTCTAGGATGCATATACAAATATAAAACTAATTTTGATGAGATGATAAAATTCCAGACATTTGATAACATTAAGGCATGCTTAGCCTCTCTGATTAGGATCCCAGCTCTCCCGTCTCTAGAGGAGGGAGAAATTATTGAGAAGAAAGAGATGAACATTTTAGCACGGTTTTGGTTCAGGTTTATCAGCAATAACCTAATATCATCACAAAATAGTTGATACTTTAGCATTCTAAAACGGCATTGGTTGGGAGTATTATGGACCACCAGAGGTTGAACATTGGTACAATCAATGCCCCAGAGATCCTCACTAGGGAGAAGCAAGTGCAGACCTCACTACCATTTCCCAGCCTTATGCAAGCAAGCTGGAGTTCCTGTAAATAAAATGACTGAGATGGAGGTTACTCCAACAACATCCATGGATATTCGAAGGATTAAGGTTGAGTTCCAAAGGGGCGAGGAGGATCGGGCAAGGAATAAGCCAGTTGACAAAACACCGATAATTGATGTTGAAGCCCTCGAGTCTGGCATTACAGAGTTAGGCCCCAAGGTAGGTATATCTTCTTCCTCTCCACCCTTATCTTCCTTATCCACTACACTCCCTCTTATTCTATTAAGGATGAGCCTCGGGTCAAGAAAGACCAAAATCCAATCACTAAAGCCACTATTTAGAGCATTGGACGGTTGACCAAAGTTATCAATGTCTGTGCTACTCGGGTTGAGTCTTTCTTACCCAAGTTGATTGAGGCAGCCATTACTAGAGCATTAATCTTACACGTTGAGGCTAAATAGAAGTAGAGGAAGCTGATTTAATCTTAAAAGTTGAGGAGTGATAGGCTCGAGGTGATGCTTGAAGATCTTGGGAATGAACTAACTAGTTTGAAGGAGAGGGTGACGACTATGGAGAAGATAGGTGGTGATGGTGAAGGCTCATCGATCATAAAATGTGACATTGAATATTTGAAAAAGGAGGTGGCATCCTTGAGGTCCATAGATTTAAGCTCTTTCTGGGATGGACTAGAGGAAACACCTAGAGTTGACAAAAATGTTTCTCCCTAGGATGTGATGAATATCGATGCTCTGTGTGAGGGTGGTAAAGAAGTTGATGTAGCAGGAACTCCATATATAGATAAATAAGGCTTGGGAGAAGAGGACAACCAAGCAGAGCATGAGGACTTGGCATGGGTTGAAGGCACGATCGTGGATATGGTATCAAAAGAGTCCCTCAAGGAGACACCCATGATAGGCACATCTGGTGTACATGAGCCCAAGCCCGAGAGTCCATTGATTGATCTAGAGAGTGTACCACAAGATGAGGGCATTGATATCCCCATGACCACTTCTTCAGCTCCAACTCCACCACCACAACATGTTTGATCATGTCCAGGCAAATTCTAATACTCATTCCTTCTTTTTTATGCTTTCTTAATGTTGTGTTTGCACATTGAGGGCAATATTTTCTTATTAGGAGGGGGTGAGAAATTGAAAGTCCCCAATATCTTTTGATGATGATCACCCACTATTTTTGTCATAGTTCAAATGAGAAAATGCTTTAATTTTATTTTTGTTGATGGTTTTGTAAGATAATTTTACTTTTTGATTTGTAAATAATTTTAATTTAGGTTGTAATAGATTAATATTTATTTTTTCAATTTTAATTTTCTTTTGTTTTGAGTTGTATGGACGAATTATTTGTGAATGATGTCCTTATTTTGTGGCAAACCTCGTGCATACATGAAAAGCCGTTCAAATGCGAATATTGTGTCTCTAGTCCTTAGAAATCTGAATATCAATAATCCATATCTTTGATTCGGATGGTGACATGGACAAGAATCATGTACTAACTCACCAATTAGTCCTTCTTTTGATAAATCAATTCATGAATGGATTTGATGCATCTTGAGTTAACTATTTGAGCTTGGATATCCGATTATCGTAAGTTGGGGTTGTGCTGCCAGTGTTTGATGTGAATCAATTTTGCCTTTGTTAGATTATGAACTTTGTTGAAAGGCATAATTTGCAATATCTAGAACTCAGCCCGGTTTGTTTTGAAGAGTGATTCGGTTGATTCCAGATTAGAAAAGGACCTTAGGCCTTCTTTGGTTCCCATAGTCCACTTTGACCAAAATTGACCTCCAATGACAATGAATTGATTCCTTATTGAAATCCCTTTGAGTATTGATCCTTTCTTTGGCAACCATGCAGCCTTGACTTGTAATTCTGAAAGACAATTCCTTTTTATTCCTTACCAATTCCTCTTTGAGCTTAAAATGATCAAAGTGATAGCCAAAGACCAAAGTTGAGGCTGTTGGTAGAAAGAGGGGATGCCTCCCATGTAAGAGTTTAGGAAAAAAAAAGGAAAAGAAAGAAATGTGAGAAGTCCTAGAAATGATGAAAATAAGAAAAATGTTTGAAAAAGCTGAAAATGGTGAATTAAAAAAGAATTGCTTAGAAAAGAGGACCCTCCAAAAATTGTTGAAGGATAGTGCAAAAAGAGAAGACACCTAAGATGAAAGACCAAAAGCAAAAGAGGTGTCAATAGAAGAGAAATAAGAATGAGGACAAAAAGATCCATGAGCATGAATAGTATGTGTAGAGTTCAAGGAGGGATGAGCCAATAATGTACATATGCTATCCTACCCAAACTTAACCCTACATTACAGCCTGAACAAAGTCCTTTGGGATCCTAATCAAGAATGAAATCAAATAAACTCCGATTGAGAATAAGGGAAAGCCTATGAGTTGAAGCTTTCAAGCCATTTCTCAATTGGGAGAGTGAGTGTTGAAGAGATCCTTATCATGTTATAATCTTGTGTGTACAGGATCTTCTTTGGTGTGAGGGAAAATGGTGATGCTTTTAGGTAGTAATCAACAGCTACACGAGCAACTGTGAGCATAACCATGTTTTGATTACTTCTTAGTCACCTCTTGAGACTTCAAAAATCATGTAAGTAGTTTGTGGAAGTTTGAGGGTGAATGAAAAAGGTGGGATTGTATGTGTTTCTCCAAGTGGGTCTGATTGAAAACTCTGAATTGGATTGATTGATATTTGATTTGCTTGAGGGAAAACAAAAACTTAAGTTAGGGGTGTTGATGAGTGCATATATCAAACTTATTTTGGTCCTAGAATGTGAAGAAATATTGCCCTTGGTGTGCTATTATGTTCCAAATACTAACTAATATGCATGTGTTATGTCAGGAATGGGAATAAGAGTGCACAAGTGACAACACTCAACAAATCTTAGAAAAGGAGCAAAAAATGTGAAAAGGACAAACAAAAGCGGCTTTGCCGACTTATTTGACGTACCGCCAAAGGCGCAGTGAGACCACCTAATATTTTAGCAACCAAGTCTCAAGTTCATGCCAGAAAGGCAGTGAGAATCGAAGTTGCCAAACATATTTGGTACATCACCTAATTGGCAGGGAGACAACTTATTGTCATAGAACTCAGGATCCCAAGCTCATGACAAAAGAGCGATGTAAAAGAAAGTTTGGCAAATCGCCGCACATAATCACTGAAATAAAAAATCATAACCTAATCTTGCAGAGACTCAAGTATTCTGAGGGACGCAGTGGAAAATGGTCAAGTGCACATTCGGCGTATTGCCGAAGTGCTCTGTGATGGTTGGCCTTGACAGCCTAATGCTACTTGGTGCACAAAAATCTATGTATTTTGAACGAACTATATAAACCTTTTGGGAAAGGACATTCCACATAAAATTCGTATTAGATTATCAGAGAAGAGAGAGTAGTAATGTAGTACATTGAACATTCTTGCTCAATAGTGCTAGGTGAGAGAGTTTCAAATTTTTGACTATATTATTGTTAATCTGAGTGAATTTATATCTATTGCTAAGTTTCTTATGTAAATCTTGTTATTAAAAACTTGGAATTTACATTAGATCTCTGATTTGTTCCTTAATCAAAGTAGTTAGAGTGCGAAATAGATGTATTAGCCAAAAATATTTTGGTGTTTTAGTTGAATGTCATAGCTATGGATTCAATGGCTCAGGTATTAGGTATTTTGCTGTATTTCCTCAGGTCAGACATGACTTCGAGTGATTCGCACATGTAGTCATAATTGATTCATGTGATACACCTTCACTCTCGTAATTGGAGTGTTGATTACAAGCAACCTAACCTACTCACTCATATTTAACGCGATTAGTTAATTATCTAGACCCAGCTTAGTATATCTAATCTCATATTTGCACATCCCCAATATCTCTATTACTCTGTTATTAATTCGTTAACTAAATAGTTATTTTGAGTTGGTCCCCCTCTATTTGAACCTACAATTTCCTATTTAATGATTTACTTTGCCTCTTGAACCACCATTCCCTGTGGGATTCGACCCCAACTCTCTTGTTGGGTTAATATACTGATAACAATTGTCACTGCTTCCTTTGTGTAGTGGGTTTGAATGTAATCAAGATCCATGTACAAGGTTCACCTAGGTCATTCCGCCTAAGCTTAATTGAGCAAAAACTTGGCATCTAAGTCCTCCAAAAATTGGCCAATCCATGTGCACCACGTAGGCAACACAAGAATTGTGCTTCTTCCTTTTAATCTAACCCCTTCGATATGATCCAGTTGTCTTAGTTAATTAAACTTCTTTTACCTTATATACATTAATTTATTTTAACTCTTGATTTATTTTTAATGGTCCGATCAAATGATCAGACAACCCAAATCAAAATCAACTTTTCCATAACCCAAAATACAATCCCACTGCTTTTGACTTTTCTTTCCCCTTTCTTCAAGAATTTCCATTTTCCCTAAACAAAATCCAGTGTTCTCTACTAAGCATGGACATTGTCCATATACCATTAGAAAATGATAATTTTTTGTGGTTTTTAACCTTCTCCTTCGGTTCTCCATCGACACTCCCCTTTTCATCAACTTTATGTCTCCTTCATCACCTCTTTTTCTAAAAAATAGACATCTCTCTTCATTAAAGTTTCCTCCATCAACTCTCCATCTCCACTCCTTTTTCTACCATCTTGGGTGAATTCTCACCCTACTTTTTTCCTTGGACCATCGTTTTCATCTTTGGACTGAAATTGATGAAGAATCGATGAACAAAGTCTAAATCCAAATAAGGGTGAGATTTTGAAGGTCTTCTCATTTGAATTTCATTCTGTCCACTTGAGTAAGTTTTATTTTTTGAGGTTCAAATAAACTTGAGTCTGGATTTTTCTAAAATAAGAGCAATTTTTTCACTCTAGAGGCATCGAAATTCACATCCAAAAATTGATCAAAAATGCATCACAAAATAGAGGGGAAAAGGGACAGAAACACACATACAAGTGTAAAGAAAAAAATACTCTATCTTCCCATCAATTCTTTTCAATTTTCTGAGTCAGAATTTGAGTTTGAAATACAAATTGTAAGCTTGACGTCAGAATGTTTGTTGCTCTAATAAAAGGTAAGTCCTTTCCTGTTTGACTTATTTTTTGTATTTGTGTTGCCTAAAAATATTTTTTTCTTCGACTGAAGATTAAATTCAGTCTTAGTAGTTTTTAACTTATCATTTTATTTTGGCAGAATATGATTTATGTTATCTTAGAAGGATATTACATATCTTGATTCGTGTTCAAATCTTTGCTCTCCTTTGCTATCATTTTGAATTAGATTCTTGCTTAAGTTTAGACTCTAATAATGGTATCTTAAGTTATTGTTTGGCTAAACTTTATACTTGCCTAAGTTGGTTTATCTCTATTTAATATGGCATTTGTTTAAATTATATAACTATGAGCTTGTTTTAGTCTCTTTACATAATCAGAAGGTCGAAAGCAGCATGTTCTATAATAAATTTTTGTGTGGTATCACTGTTTCATCCCCCTTTACAATCTCTTTGTGTTGGGCGCAACTGCTATTCCTACATGATATTATTTTCAATCATTTGTTCATAATAATATTTAGATTAATTAGCTAAAATATTCCAATCATAAGCATTCAAAACTTTCCTTTCTTAATTTTGAGGTTCATGGTTATGTTTTTTTTTTAAATTTAATATTCGAGTTGGCTATGATTACTTTTGTAGTCTAACGTCTAGATTTTGGAGTGTAGTTTGTCTCTAGTTTGTGGTTGATTCAAATCTTAGGTTTAACTTAACTTCTACTCATCTACTTGTCTGTTCCGTCATGGTTTATGACACTCCATTTTAAGCTCAATTTACGTTTGCTCCAAACTATTTCTTGTATTAATTTGTCTATTTCAAATTGTTCATCTATCCTTCATTCAAGATGCCAACTGGTATGCATCTCTTTTCTTTCGAAGTTATTTGGTTTATTAAATTATTTTTCCATATACTCATAGGCATGCGTCCGTTCATTGTTACTGTAATGATCCAAAAAAAAAAGAATTTTCTTGATGTCATCCATGACATCATATTTTTCTTGATGTCATCCATAACATCATATTTTTTTCTTGATCTCATCCATGACATCATATTTTTTTCTTGATGTCATCCATGACATCATATTTTTTCTTGATATCATACATGACATCATTATACCCAAGGTAGGTGTACCTACCAAGACTTATTATACCCAAGGTAGGTGTACCTACCAAGACTT
>JBCEWC010014383.1:0-14407 GCA_038996855.1 Solanum aculeatissimum
ACTAATGCACCTGCAACATTTATGGACCTCATGAACAGGGTATTCAAGCCATACTTAGACCAATTTGTGATTGTATTCATTGATAATATTTCGGTCTACTCTCGAGATGAGGTTGAGCATGAACATCATTTGAGAGTTGTATTGCAGACACTTGGAGAACAAAAGCTTTATGCTAAGTTCTTAAAATGTGAGTTTTGGTTGAGAATAGTTTCCTTTTTAGGACACGTGACGTCACGAGATGGGATTCAAGTTGATCCAAGAAAGATAGAAGTTGTACGGGATTGGCCACGACCTAATACTTCTGCGGAGATACGCAGTTTCTTGGGACTAGTTGGATATTACAGACGATTTGTGGAGGGTTTCTCAAGGATAGTCAACTTAGAAAGGTGTGATTTTTCGGTGGTCAAATGAATGTGAAAAGAGTTTCCAGAAATTAAAGACTACATTGACTACAACTCTTATTTTGACCTTACCCACGACAGAGGGTGGTTTCGTCATTTATTGTGATGCGTCTAGAGTCGGATTGGGTGGTGTCTTAATACAGAATGGTAAAATGGTGGCATATGCTTCTCGACAGCTAAAGATTCATGAGAAGAATTATTCGACACATGATTTAGAGTTGGTCGCCATTATATTTGCACTCAAAATCTGGCGTCACTATCTTTATGGCGAGCCGTGTGAAGTCTATATTGATCACAAGAGTTTGCAATACATATTCAAGCAAAGGGATTTGAATTTGAGGCAGCGACGATGGTTGGAGCTACTTAAAGATTATAATCTTACTATTTTGGATCATCTTGGAAAGGCGAATGTGGTAGCAGATGCCTTGAGTAGGAAGTCTATGGGCAACTTGGCCTGGATTGCTGTTGAAAAACCACCTATGGCTAGGGATGTTTAGTCTCTAGCCAATCAGGGAGTTAGAATTGATCATACGTTGCCTGACAGGTTTCTTGCAAGTATGGTGATGCAATCATCCTTAGTTGGAGAAGCCAAGGCTTGCCAATATGACGATCCCCAACTTGCTAGATTATGAGATCGAGTGCAGAGTGGAGGCGTGAAGTCGCTCTCAATTGATGGCGGAGGGTGTTTTGCGTCGAAGAGGCTCATACCTCGCGATACTCCATCCATCCAGGTGCTTCAAAGATGTATCAAGACTTGCGTGGTTTGTATTGGTGGAAAGGTATAAAGGTTGATCTTTTGAAGCATGTGACTAGTTGCTTGAATTGCCAACAGGTCAAATATGAACATCAAAAACTTGGTGGAGTAATGCAAAACTTGATTATCCCAGAGTGGAAGTAGGAAAGGATTACTATGGACTTTGTTATTGGGTTGTCGAATACTTTCAAGAAGCACGACTCAGTTTGGGTGATAGTGGATAGACTCACAAAATCTGCCCATTTCATACCAGTTCGGGTTACTTATATTGCAAAGCAGCTAGCAGACATTTACCTTCGAGAGATAGTTCGGCTTCACGGAGTGCCTATTTCAATAATATCATATCAAGGTGCACAATTCACTGCTAAGTTTTGGAAGTCTTTTCAGAAATCGTTAGGATCACAGGTTGAGTTGAGTACAGCTTTTCATCCCCAAACTGACGGCCAGTCTGAGCGGGTTATTCAAATCTTGAAGGACATGCTTAGAGCTTGCGCGATTGATTTCAGTGGACATTGGGATGATCAATTGCCACTAACAGAGTTTGCTTATAATAATAGCTACCAATCGAGTATACAAATGGCATCGTATGAGGCTCTATATGATCATAAGTGTCGATCACCTATTGGATGGTTTGAACCTGGTGAATCACAATTACTAGGTCCAGATTTGGTTCAGCAAGGCTTAGAGAAAGTTGCGGTGATACGAGAATGGCTTCGAAAAGCACAAAGTAGACATAAATCTTATACAGATAAGAAAGTCCGTGATGTGGAGTTTTTGTAAGGCGAAAAGGTCTTTTTGAAAGTTTCTCCTATGAAATGAGTTATGAGATTTGGTCGAAAAGGTAAGTTGAGTCCTAGATATATTGGTCCTTATGAGATTTTGGATCTGATTGGATTGGTGGCATACCGACTTGCTTTACCTCCGAGATTGTCCGCTATACATCCTGTATTTCACGTGTCCATGCTTTAACGATATATTCGTGATGATAGCCATAAGATTAACCTAGAAAATGTGGAGCTTGATGAGAATTTAGCATATGATGAAGGTCCAATATCTATTCTGGATAGGCAAGTGTGTCAACTAAGGTCAAAGAAGATAGTTTCAGTGAAAGTGTTATGACGCAATCATCCAACCGAAGAGGGTACTTGGGAGTCCGAGGTGGACATGCGACAGAGACATCCTCACCAATTTGACACTTCAGGTATGGTTTTATACTCGTTCGAGGACGAACGTTATTTTAAGTTGGGGGGAATCTAATAACCCTTATTTTTTAATGAAGGGTTAATTGGTAATTTTAACCACTAATAATTTGCATAAAAAGATTTTTAAAAAATAAATAAATAAAATAGAGAAGTGTTAGCCTTTTTTTTCAATTTGCACGCAACAGGAACAAAAATTAGGGCAGTCCCTTTTTCTTCTTCTTTCGTTCTTTTCTCTTTGAAGAAAACACACAGCACACAAGGTGATTCGGGGAAATTCATACATAGAATCGACTTGATCTTGGTACCATTGTTTAGGGTGATAAAGTGCAGGTATTTTCTTCTTGTTGTATGCTCTTGTTAGTTGAAAACATACTTACCAAAATTTTCACCAATTAAGTTTTAACAATGAGATTAAGAGTACCTTTATTTTAATTTATAGTCTAAGGTATTGGGTATTAGGGTTTAACTATAAAGTTGAAGATTAGGGATATTGGGACTTGAGTTTGGTCAACATAATTGATATCAATAATCAATATTTTTTCATAGAGTGAGGCAAGTAGGGGCTGTTTTGGTGAGTGTTCAACACGTGCAAGGTTGTGGAACTTGTCATTAATAAGGTAAGTGAGACTTTAAGTTTTAGTGCTTACTTTTCAAATATACTTTGAAAATATATTTTCTCTGCTTGGTGTATGTGTTGGGACAAACATGTGCTTGACAGAGTTGGTGTTCCTTAATTAGCCCTAGATATGCTATTTTGAGAAGAATATCAAATATTTTTATAAGTTATGTGTGGTGTGATGTTGGATACCTTCTTTATTATCATGATGTGGTTACTAGGGGCATACATAGTTGTTGTAATATGTTAGGGGAATACCCATGCTGCCATAATGTGTTAGGGGTTTTGTACATGCTGTCGTAGTATAATTTTAGAGCATTATACATGTTGTAATGGACTTGTTGGGTGATGAGTTGATCTCTTTCGCTGTCGTTTATGACAAGTTTTGAGTGTGGATTTAACTGAGACATGTAGTGTCCTTTTGGAACATTCGGTTGAACTCATTGAGCTTATTATGAAGTATATCTTCGTGTATATTATTGATGTACATCCGTTGTGCACATGTATTTTACAACTCTTGTTCCAGGGGTATTGAAATAGTGAGTCGAGGATCTCACTGGGTTATATTTATATATAGCTCACACCTTATTTGCATGTCAATGCAGATACTGTTGCAGAGGGTGAGACTTGTGGCTAATAAGTTCGTTCACGCGGACTCTGTTGCTGAGGTGAGCCTTCGCATTGTTCGTGAAGGCTACTGTTTCAGCTCTATCTAGTATAGCTCATGTTTTTTTTCTTGGGGTTTGCATGCCCGACATTTGAACTCATGTCACTCTGTTAGATGCTCAATGAACTTATTGTGGGATTCGGGCTAGAAATATTTTTTTAAGTGACTATTTCTTTTCATAAAGTTTCTATGCGATATTGGTTTAATAACTATTCCATTTTAATGAGTAGTGATAAGGTTTGGTGTTGCGCATATGGTATCTCTGTGGTTTGATAATTTGGATGTGTGTGTACATGTTTGGTTCTCCCGACAGATAGTATTGGCGGGTGCCAGACACATCTTCGAGGTGTTTTGGGATGTGACAACCACCATAAATGCTTCGGGTCTTGATATACCTTCAGACAAGACTTTTAAAGAGTCACAGGTCCATTTACCATCCTTTATTCATAACCATAAATGCTTCGGGTCTTGATATATCTTCAGACAAGACTTTTAAAGAGTCTCGGGTCCATTTACCATCCTTTATTCATAATGCAGATTGAAGAGGGGAGTCTTGGAGTAACTGGTAAAGTTGTTACCATGTGACCAGGAGGTCACCAGTTCAAGCCTTCGAAACAACCTTTGGCAGAAATGCAAGGTAAGGTTCGTATAAATAGACCCTTGTGGTCAGCCCCTTACCCAAACTCTGTGCATAGCGGGAGCTTTAGTGCACCGGGCATGCCCTTATTCATAATGCAAATACTGTTCTTGGAAATCAAATACTAATGAAAAAACAGAAAACATGAGGTACACAGTTAATTTGCTTCATTTCTTTATTTTAGGGACCACAAGGTAACATGAGGCAACTCATGTTCTTATACTTTGCTTTTCTTAGCTATATTTTCCTATAATATAAAACTATGTAGAGTTTTGTACATTTGACGAATAGCCTCTTATCCTTATTTCATTTTGGTGCACCCATATGGTCCCCATGTAAAGAAGATTTTCTACGTTTTGGTATACTACTGGTAAACTAGTGTTTCTCTCCCTTGATTAATAAAATCTCATTACTTTTATCCCCAAAAAAAGTGATAAGAGAGCGTGTTGAACTTGAAGCTTTCAGGCAATTATTTTAACCTAAAACTACTCCCTCTGTTTCAATTTGTATGGCCTATTTTGCCTTGTTGCGGGAATTTATGAAAGTAAAGAAGACTTTTGAATCTTGTAGTCTAAAATTGAAAATATGTCGAATGTACCAAAATGTTCTTTAATCTTGTGGTCTTAAACCAGCTACAGGGAAAGTTGAAATTAAAGAGTCGCTAAAAAAGGTAAGGATCATTCTTTTTTAAATAAACTGAAAAAGAAAGTAGGTCAAGCAAATTGAAACGGAAAGAGTATAATATATCCAGGAGTGACAAGATTAGAAATGAGGGTATTCGAGAGAAGGTGGGAGTGGCCTATGTGGCAGACAGAAGCCATTTTGGCAATTTTAGAAGAGGACAACAGTACAAATATTCTAAAGGAATTATGAAATAATGAAAAAAAAAAAGTAGTTGGTTAGTTTGAGGGGCTAACTGAAATAGAAATATTATCAAGTTACCCTTTTTGCCACAAACTTAAGTGATTCTAGAGCACAATTGAAAAACGTGCCAACAATCACTCATACCTGGTTATAAGTCTATAAACATTGAAACTATCATAACTCCGTAATTAGTTTCATTCTGAAGATAACCTACTAACAAAACCTATAAGCAGAGCTATACCCCAAAAAAAAAAAAAAAATAAAGACCCCATAATCAAAGACCACAGGCCAATCCACCGTCAACCCATTGTTTTCCGCACAGGGCAGTTCCAGAAATGAAACGTAATACCCCAGCTTGTAATTCCCCAAAAGAAAACAGATAGTTGAAGTACAGATACGAAGTCACTATAAAGATAGAGAACATACCCCTTCGAAGGAACACATTAGAACAGAACGAGGAATTATCTCCCCTCCTAGCTGTTCCTTTGTAATAAGACTCAAGTCAGGAAGTGAATATATCCTGACACTTATGTCCGTCCACATTCCAACTGCTGCAATGTGACTGTAGTTTGGATTTTCACCAATTGGATTAATGTCCAGGCACGAGATGTCATAATCCAACTTGGCATATTTCACTTCATTCAACACCCCATCACCAATTTCCAGGTATACCAGATGGCCACCCCCAGTAGCCAATAGTACCTAAAATAGAAAAATTAGCACCAAATGAGCTATTCGGCAGAAGAGTGAAGTGACAAAAGCTTGCAACTAACAAAGGTAAACCATGGCCTGGATAAAAAGAAAAGAAACTATAGCTTCCAACAAACATCCTAAGGTGACCATGATTCAATTGGTTCTAAATTGAGTAATCTAAAATACTATCCTTTTCTTTTCATTTTATAATCTTATTTCTGTCTCTAAATTTAACCAAAGAAAAAAAATCCCAATAATGTTATTAAGTGATTTTACTATTTAAGTCTTTCAAATTCTCCATGACTTCACAAGTAGTACTATTTACTCAAGGTTTCATGAACTTCTAGAAGCCCTGTCTCTTGCAAATTATTTTTTATACTGGGAAACAAACCACAACTCTTTCTTGTTCCACAAACTGAAGTGATCTATGCATTAGCTAAGATTATTCAGGTCCTTATATATATTTAATTTAATTTTAAATGCAGAAACTGTGTCACCCATTTTACTTTATATTATTTCCTTCCATTAGTGAAGGAAATTAGTGAAAAATAGAATCACACGTCCCCTTTACTTGACCAAGTTCTAGATTAAAAAAAAATAACACAATAAGTTTGCTCAAGTAATTAGACTGTTATTCCCTCCATCCCAATTTATGTGATGTAATTTGACTGGACACAGAATTTAAGAAATATGGGAGGACTTTGTAATGTTCCAAAATTACATTTAAAAAGAGTACACCTTTGTGGACTTTTTGTCAAATAAACAGGACCCAATATGGGTAAAATGTTGGCAGTGTCATTAAATATTTGTCAAATAAAGAAATGCGTCATTATTTTTGGGACTGAATAAAAGGGAAAGTGTGACATATAAATTGAGAGAGCGGGAGTACTATTTTGCATTTGAAAGTGTGACTTATAAATTGTGAGAGAGGGAATAATATTTTGCATTTCTATGCCCACATATATTATGTGGAACTACACATGGATGCCTTCCTATGATTTTTGAGATCTTCAGTAACTAGTATCTATTCTTTTATCTTATCATCCATGACATTAATGGAAGATGATACCGAAATGGAAAAATAGCAGATGTTTTAAAGACCAAAACTTAGTTGTTTTTAGGTAAAACTAGATATAGAAGGGTATATGAAGGAGAAAAGAGATCAAGGATTTCCAGTCCACAAGAATTTGTATCATAAACTAAAAACACAGTAGTATTAACTTACAGGCTACAATCCTAAAAAAGTTGTGCACTTTGTACAAGTAAAATTCAATGAGCACAACAAATGAATCAGCATCTAAACTAATTGAAGTATAGCTCCCTTCTCCAAGTCAAAGTAATGGTTATTGCAACAAAAACTAATAATGAAAATCAATAATATCTGCAAAAAATATACTCCCATTCAGCAGGCATATGAAAAGCTCACTATTTAAAGCAAGAACTTAGGACTGCTCCTAGGAACATTTCCCAAGACTTCTCTCAGTAAGGGGTCTAATGCATGGTCCTAGGGCTGTTTGTGGAGACTTCAATATCACAAGGTTTCCTTCGGAAAAAAGAAACTGCACAAGGAGATCTTCAACTATGGTAGAATTTTCCGACTTCATAGGGGACAAGAACTTGACGGATCCTCAACTGGAAAGAGGTACGATCACATGGTGTAAGGGAGATAATTTCAGGAGTGCTTCTAGAATTTATAGAATCATAGAATCCCAATATCTGATGAGTGGTATGACATGTTCAGACATATCAAACAGGTCCTACTTCAGAGACTAGAATCTGATTACAGTCCTATATCTCTCTGTGGTGTTTGGGAGCAGAACAAACCCTATTATACGTTCAATCACTGGTGGTTGACCACTTAAGGCATTGTGGACAAAATTAGAGATTGGTAGACTTCTTTTGAGTTTTCATGCAAACCTGATCATATTTTAGCTTCTAAACTCAAAGCTCCCGAATGTACGCTAAATGAATGGAGCAGAAGCAGTCAAGGGAATCTGAGCATTCAAAAGACTCCGCTTTTGAGTCAACTAGCCACAGCGGATGCTATAAAGAAGAGCAGAATCTTGACAGATGAGGAATCAGTTCTGAAGCCTCTGCCTTAATGACTATATGAAGAACACATCAAAAATGAAAAAATTACATGGACAGATTTATTTGGCTCAAGAAAGGTGACAAGAACACTAGCTTCTTTCAAAAAGTGGCCAATGCACACAAGAGGAGCACCAGCATAGAACAACTAGTGATCCAAGATGAAACAGTGGAAGATCCAGGAAGAACTAAGAGGGAGATTATTGATTTTTATCAAAACCTATAGTTTGAGACTTTAAAATGGAGACCTACTAGTAAATTTATCAAGAGTATTATCAACGCGCTTAAGCCCTAAAGCAAGGCTCAAGGCATGTTGAGCGCTTTGCCTTGCTTAATGTACGCTTCAGTGTCATTATCAAGGCTCTAAGACGTACTTTTCCTTGCCAATGAACCTCTTCTGAAGAAACAACACTAAACAATTGATATTTCATTTTGTCATAATTGTTTTTCAATTTCTTTGTTCGTATTCATTCATGCTTATAGATTATTAGTCTTCGATTAAACATACATATTTGTACTTTCTCTCCCTTTGCACCTTTTTTCATTGAAGCTCACGCTTTATTTGCGCTTAAAGCCCCAATGGACCTTACAACATTTTTGCACTTTTTCTTTTGATAACACTACTTATCAATTGTCCAGCCATTACTGAAGAAGAAAAGAAATCCTTACAGGGTAATTTTGACAAGCAAGAGCAGTATGCCTGTCTGATATATGTACCATGGATAAAGCTTCTGATTCACATGGCTATACAATGAGTTTTTTAATCAAATTCTGGGAGGTAATGAAGCAAGACATCATGCATACCTTCCAACACTTCCATTCACGTGGAATTTTTTTAGAAAAGCGACAACGCAGCCTACAAAGCTTTGATCCCTAAGAAGACAGGAGCAAAGGAACTGACACACTTTATCCCAGCAAGCCTGATAGGCAGTGTCAACAACCTACATACCAGCTGGGATTATTCAGAATTTCACAAACTTTGAAGGGATTTCCAATGGCAGGGAAACAAGGATTAAAGGTTTTTCTCTTTAGTTAAATGGACCATATTCTTCTTGGCAAAAGGCAAGGTGGATTGGGCATTTAGGCACCTAAAGCTGCAGAGCAAGGACCTTGGACTGAAATTACTATGGAGGTACTTCCAAGAACGTCAAACCAATTGGGGAGTATAATCAAAACTAAATACGGTGAGGATAATACGTGGATGTATAAGGAAGTTCACTCTCCTCGTGGAGTTAGTTTGTGGAAATTCATAAGAGCACTTTGTTCATTTATGAGGCACTTCCATCAAAACGAACAATGGGTGTAATACTTCTTTCTACGAGAATAAGTGGACCTCTCATAGTTGGGACATATAGTTCACAAGAAATTTAAATGACTGGGAAATGACTACATTGACTGAAGTCTACAAGCAGATGAAAGAATTCAAAGGCATACAGGAAGGGGTAGACAGATTATGGTGGAAAGAAGACAGTATGGGTATTTTAAAGTGAGCTTAGCTCAACCTTCAGGGGTTGGTCTGGTGGTAATAGACTTGAGCCTTGGGGTTTGCTCCCTTTCAAGGTCTCAAGTTCGAAACCCACTGGGTGCAAACAATTTCTGAGGGCCATCGGACTAGGTAAAACTTGAATTAACCATGGTGCACTTGCAGGAAACTCCTTGCCGAGGGCATGTGCACCCCCAGGATTAGTCGGGGCCCTAAGAGACTCGGACACCCGGTACAAATAAAAAAAAAGTGAGCTTAGCTTACAAGTTTTTGAACCAAGCCAATCAACAGTTGACCAATTAGCCATGGAAGCACATATGGGAAGTGAAGATACCATTAAAGGTAGCATGCTTCACATGGCTACTAGCAAGCGAAGCTGTTTTGACCCAAGACAACCTGTGTAGGAGATGGAGTCCTCTTTGTTCTAGATGCTATCTTTGTGGTGAAGCAGCTTGGAGCCATCTTTCACTACAATGCAGGATAACAGACCAGCTTCAGATGATTTATTTGATCTCTGGGGCATTCCGTAGATATCCCCTAAGAAGATTACTGAAGTTCTTTCTAGCTAGGAGGAGGTTGGAGCAAAGCAACAGACAGAGACAGATGGAGGAATGTCCCAGCTTGTATAACTGGATGGGTACTGGATGCCTAAAGGAACTCTACCCTGTCATTCATGTTTTGCATGAAGGAATGGACAGATTATGGCGGAAAGAAGACAGTAGGGGTATTTTTAAAGAGAGCTTAGCTTACAATTTTTTGAAACAAGCCAATCAATAAATAGCCAATTGTCCATGGAAGCACATAAAGAAGTGAAGGCACCTTTAAAGGCAGCATGCTTCCCTTAGCTATTAGAAAGAGAAGTTGTTTTGACCCAAAACAACCCGAGCAAATGATGGATTCCTCTTTGTTCTAGATGCTATCTTTGGGGTGAAGAAGCTAAAAGCCATCTTCAAACATTCTTTTTAATCTCAGAGGCATTCCCTAGACAATGCCTAAGAAGATTACTGAAGTTCTGATCCAAGGAAATGGGAAGATAAACGATGACGTCACACATCGTATTAGTGTGGCATGGATGAAGCGGAGGCTTGCATCCAGAGTCTTGTGTGATAAAAAGGTACCACCAAAACTTAATATCACAAGGTAACACCAAAACTTAAAGGTAAGTTTTATGGAATGGTGGTTAGATCGGCTTTGTTGTATGGGGTGGATTGTTGACCAGACAAGAACTCCAAGGTTCAAAAAATGCAAGAGACAAAAATAAGGATATTGAGATAAATGTATGGGCATACAAAAAGCGATACGATTACAAATGAGATATCTGGGACAAGGTGAGAGTGACTCACTCCCTGGTGGACAAGGTGAGGGAAGGAACGGTGAGATGGTTTGAACATGTGAAAAGCGATGTGCAAATTCCACTTGAGCGAGTGCGAGCAGTTGGATATAGTGGGCATGAAGACGGGCAAAGGTGATTAGTCAAGATCTTGAGACATCTTCAACTTACCAAGAACGTGGCCATAGAAAATAGGTTAGAGAAAATAAGGTGTGGAGGTCACGGATAAAATAGAAGGTTAATAGGTAGTCGAGTGTTGTCTTAATATTATCCTATTTATGTAATCTTTGTCTTGGTGGTGGTCTAGAGCACCATTTTTTTTTGAGAATTAGTATTGTTGTCTAGAGCACCAGTTATGTCATACTATTCGCCTAAGTTGCTCAGGTGCGAGTGTCCGATACAAGTGCGGATCTAGAGATTTGATCCTTCGCGATCTAATTTTTAAAATTCAGGAATATAGATCCATCTATGGATACGGGTGCAGGAATTTGCCTAGAAATAATTAAAATATTAAAAATAGAGTGATAAAATCTAAATTATGAGATATTACGTGTAGAACTTAAGGAGAATCTTGGAAGGAGATTAAAGAGAAAAGAGTGACGTAGAAATTCCAATATAAAAGATATTCCATTTTCTTCAATTTCACCTTAGCTTTGGTATTGATTGCAGAAATTATTGAAACTATCCGAACTTTCTCCATTGAGGTCAAAGCACCCGAAACCGATTGACCAAATCAAAAACAAATCATACACCCACACCCTTGTCGTGTCGACATGGATGCGGCACCAAAATTGACTAGTCCGAGAAACTTAGGTATTAGCCTATTCATGTAGTCTTTGGCTTTTCGTATATGTTATCTTTTTTAACTATGTTTAGGTGATCGCACCTTGTTGATGTTACATTACCTTGCATGTATGTTTCGCACTGCTTTCTATTGTCATCTTTTTCTTCACTGTCATTTTATTCTTTCCATTAGTACCCTTAATGTGCTTCACTTGAGCCAAGGGTCTTTCAAAAACAGCCTCTTCGAGGTATAGTTAAGGTCTACATACACTCTACCCTCCCTAGACCTCCACTTTGTGTGATTTCACCTTGTCTATTGTTGCATAGGAATGATTTTTTAAAAGATGCAGTGCTTTCGATTAGTGTTAGCTTATTCAGGAATATTTATGACTAATTTTGATGATGATGAAGAAGAAATGGAAAGAGGTGAAGCTGCTAATTTGTCGCTTTCCTGCAAATCACAAAAACGAGCAAAAAATGCAAGTTTCTTCAAATTGTGGATCAATCGGTAGGAAAGGTCCCTTCGATTGTGACATTCAGCAGAAAAGAAGTAAAAAAGAGTGTGTGTTATGTTGCCAAGGATATTTTGAGAACTCGTGCAGTTGTGGCCTTTCCATGGTGGGTGTATGATGCATGCTCCTAATTCAATTGTGGTGTAACGCCCTATCCCTAGTTGATGAAGTGAAAGAAGATGATGATGGAGTTGAAGAAGATGATGAACAATATAATGATTGTGAAGGAATACAAAATTGTCAAAATCTTATGTGACCCATTAATAGTTTTGATTTTGTTTGTCCTATGGTCTATGGAAGATTTTGTGATATCTACTTTTTACTTCTAACTTTGAACTTTCGCTTATAGATACTCTCTCTATTCATTTGGTCTTTTTTTCATTTTCAAGTGTGCTTCACGCTTTAAGCAAAGCAAGGCCTTGTCGCCTTTTTCTCGCTCCACGCTCACCAAAATACTGGTAAACAGATTTACTTGGAAGATATGGTTTCAATCATCGATATCCTAGGCTTTTGCTACGATTTTTTTATCAGTTTTCTTCCCTTTTGTGCTATTGTAAATTTGGTTCATGTACAACCAATGGACTGCTTTGTTCAAATATGCAAAACTGTTGCTATCTCAAGAAAAAAAAAGAACTTAGTACCAACAAAGAAAATGAGACTTGTGTGCCAAGAAATAAAATCTGGCAACTACATAACTTAAAAACTGAAAAATTGGCAACTATTTAACTTAAAAACTGTGTAGTTGTGCACAGGGATCTGTATCCTATCACCACAAGTGTTTAACAACCAACAGCATTTGTCATTATCATAGTCAGGTTTTCTATTTCATTTTGGAGGCAGAAAGACTTCACAACCATAACATACAAAGCTATTCAACATTTTTTCAAAAATTAATCATCAACAATCTGTTGCACATCGCAAGTTATTATAAAGTCCTGAATGAATTCAAGAGGTAAACCTGAGTGGCATTAGCAGTTGCAACATTGACCGAGTAGCCGGCTGGAGCAAACCATTCATTTTTCAGATCTCTAGAGGTAGAACTGACCAATCTAACAGAGTTTGAAGTAACCTGCATCCCAATTTATGTGCAAATGTCCTTAAATACAGATATTATTATAAATAGATTTCACCCAGAAATATAAAAGGAGCTAGCTACAGATGGTTAACAAAAATGTTATACCCCAAGCAATAAGTGTATGATCATTACTTAATAGTCTACCAAAGTAATGCAGAGAAAAAGATAATGGAAGATTCTGGTTTCTCAATTTAACTGTATGAAGCTTAAATAGAGACATAATAGCAGTAACAAGGCAGTAACAGTGATTGACAATCTCAAATATAATATAACTGAAGGAAAACAAATATATTTGTTCCAGCAAAGATTCTGTCTCTTCTCATGCAACAAAAGCACATAATAGCATAACAAGATGCCTTACAACTTAACAGAGAAGTAAACGATGATACATATATGAACTTTGAAAAAATTTAGCCACACAAGCTGGCAACTAATCTAACTGAAAAGAGAAGATATTGAAGGAAGATGCTTCCGTCCTAATATTTTCTTGTTTCTAACTTTTGTGATTTTGAGCTAATATCATAGTGGAAGGACTAGACAAAACTATTTTACAGGATGCACATAAAAACTAGAAAGAGTACCAAGTACAAGTGGAGATCATTGAATTCTAGAGAAAGAAAGAATTAGCTTCATAATGTAATCAACGACAAAGAAGCAAAATGAATGTGTGGAATCCAGACAAAGAAGCAAGCTCCCAGGAATCCTATGCAAGCTTGATATTCAGAAGGCTTATGATCATCTCAGCTGGGATTCCTCTTAATGATGCTAAAGAAGATGGACTTTGGAACAAAGTGGATCAACTGGATGAGATTATGTATTAGTACAGTCAGATTCTCTTTCTTAGTCAACAGAAATCCATGTGGTTTCTTCCCATCCCAAAGGGGACTAAGACAGGGAGATCCTCTCTCTCCTTTCCTCTTTATCCTAGCTATGGAAGGCCTGAACAATCTAATGCAGACAGCTAGACTAAGGGGATGGGTGAGGGGATTCTAGGGGGACAATACTAACACACATGATCTGGAGATTACTCATCTGCAATATGCAGATAATACTCTCATTTTTCTGTGAAGCAGGGAGGGCACAAATGCTATGTCTTAGAGCTATCTTCATTATCTTTGAGGTAGTTTCTGGACTGCATGTCAACTGGGGTAAGAGCTTCATCTACCCAGTAAATGAAGTAGTAGATGTGAACAGTTTAGCTGAGACCTTGGGTGGCAGGGTCAGTAATTTGCCTACTCTATATCTAGGCATGCCACTGGGTGCAAAGAGCAAATCCAAGGAGATCTGGAGCAGAGTGATAGA
>JBCEWC010014384.1:0-14406 GCA_038996855.1 Solanum aculeatissimum
TTATATATGATATCCTAGTTGGCAGCTTAGGTGGCGGAATTAGTGCCACATGGCTTGCCACATGTGTGTTGTTAACCATTGAGGGGTATTTGTGGTCTCTTAAAATAACGATAGGGATATTTTTGATCCAAAAATCTAACGAAAGGTATAAGTGGTTTATTTTGCATAATTCAGGAGCAATTTTGAACCTTTTCCGTTTTAATAAAAAACTTTTTTGTCAGCCTCTCAAATTTCCTAGAATGAGAGTACGTGGCCTCACATTTTGAACATCTTGGAAACGACGTGTCTCCCGCAAACCGTTCTTTTTTCTCTCTATATATGTGAGTGTTGTTTGTGCATGTACTTGCCCGCCCCTTTTTCCTCTTCCAATTCTTCCTTTCTTGCACATACAGCGTCCACCCCCACCGCAACTTCTCTTACTTTCTGCTTTTTTTAGATTCCGTTTTTTTTCCATACCCATCTTTTAAAGAGGAAAAAAAAAAGAAAAAGGAACCAGTTGTATTTACCTTTCTTTTGGGTTGTCAATGGAGGATTCAAAGAATAATGGATTGAGTGATTCCGGTGAGGTTCCGGTTGATTTTGAAGTGGAAATACAGGGTGAAAATGGGAATCTAACGCATAAGGAGACTAATTTTGTTCATAGTATCAATGTGGAAGGTATCGTCTTCTGCGCTGCCATATCTTGTTTATTATTCTTTGATTTAGCCAGTATTCATGTTTTCCTGAGAAAGGTGTTAGCGTTTTCCGCTTAAAGCAAAAGTATAATAAAATTGGGTGAGGGGAATGGAAAATGGGAAATAATATCTTTTTTACATACTCTTCAAGTTCTCTTTTGTTCATTACAAACTTAAGAGATTTGTCACGACGAAGTGGAATCTTTGTGCTTCCTAGCTAGATAATTGGGGTTCTGTACAAGGTTCGGCTGTGATTTCTTTGTGTGTCAAACTAGACATCACACTTGTATGCATAATTCTTTACACGCTGGGAACTTCCTTTCGTCCTTGCTAGCAACTTTGTGATTGAATCAACTTTCCGTTATCATACTATCTAGTATTGTTATTGGATTTTTCCAATGGCTGATAATTTTGGGAGACAGAATTTCTAGGCACTTTAATTTTGAATAGCTTATATGACCTTCTTTGGGCAATAGATTTGTAGTCTAATGTACTTTTTGTGGTTTTTACTTCTAATTGTCTACTGTGAGGGCAAGTGCGCTTCTAGTTACTATTTCATGGGCTTCTGCAATTGTTAATTTATCACTTCCTAATTAAATTATTTTTTTATCATAATTTATTATTTGATGGCTATGCTTAAGATATTTGTCACTCATTTTCTGTCAATATTAATATTTTACGACCAGGATCTGTTAGCGGGAACTTACCTGGGCATAGTGCTACGAATGTGGAAAAGCCTGAGGAGAAATTGGAACCTGGTACCAGTCAGCCAGCTAAAGCTGGAAGACACAATCAAAACCAAAATCGAGCTCTAGGTCTGCTAGCAGCAAAGCTTTTTGATGATAAAATTCCTTTAAGAAAAAAGGCAGGTGTAAAATGACAAAATTGTTTACATGTTCTCTGTTGTATCTGTTTCTGGTTTGTCTAAAGATTAGGTGGAGAAACTTCACATTGTTGAGATCTTCTCAATATTTATTGTAGACTTCTTGTTGTTGGATGCTGCTTGTTTTCCTTTCATCTATTACTAAATCCTTCTTCATTCTTTCCGTCTGAGGAAACAGAACCCTGTGAAATCACAAGACTGAGACAAGATCAAGCATTTTGAAAAAGGCATATTTAGTAGCTTGTGTGAGAATATGACATTAAACTGCTGGGGGTTTATACTTTTCTGGAGCAACTAAGGAAGTTGCTGCTAAACACTAATTATTGGCACTTTGGGTTGATAGAAGTACAAATTGAATCATTGCACCGAAACAACAAGATCCATATCTGTATTAGCTTGTTTGGATGTTTGTTTAAGTCTGTAGTTTTATTTTATTTTAGGTATCCACTATTCAAGCTCCAATTTTTTTTCTCCTGGTTTTGGGGTGAGAATTTTGAGTTTTTCAGCCTTTCCCATGATACAGACCATATGTAATCATTCCTTATAGTGACCTAAATTTAATTTGGACATATTCAAATGTGCTGAAATTTAGCGTTTCTATCGTATCTGCTCATCTGTTCATTGGGCCTTCACCGCTGTCTTTGTGGTTTCTACTCATTTACTATCCACTTGGGTGAGTTTGGGTTGATTTCATGTAATAGTAGTAATGGGCTAACAATAGATGATCCTTGTTACCTTATCTTCTTTCAGAAATTATTTTCTGAAAGAAGACGTAGTGAAATTCAGAGGTCTCTTTTTACCTTATCTGCTCATCTGTTTATAGGGCCTTGACCGTTGTCTTTCATTTAAAGGGTAAAAGGACTATACTGAAATTACTTGGTTTCTGTTTATTTACCATCACTTGGGTGAGTTTGAGATGATTTTATCATGCAACAGTAGTAATGGACTAACAATGGATGATCCTTGTTACCTAGACAACCATCTTCTTTCAGAAATTACTTTTTTATGAAACATGAACCTGTTTTTGTAATTTGTGACAAAACCTAAAATTTGCAGCTCAAATTGTTCAATAGGCTTGCAACTGTTCAAGATGATGGTACTGTGCAATTTGAAGTTCCGGAGGATATTAAACCCGGAAAACTTGATTTTGGCACCGGAGTTGTTTACAATGGAGCTTCAGGTGAAGCAGCAAATGATGTAGTTGATAATCCAGAACTACCTCCATTGCAAATTGTTATGCTCATTGTTGGGACAAGGGGAGATGTGCAACCCTTTGTTGCCATTGGGAAAAAGCTTCAGGTTTACTTGCCCTTCCTACTCAACAAGCACAACCATCTATAACTTACTAATTTACTGCATTTATTATTTAGTGTATGCACTTGCTTTTCCTATTAGTTAGAGATAACGTATATACATCTTTACGATCCATGAATTTCTGGATGATACATGCCATCCTTCTTTAACAATGATAATATGCAATACATATATCAATGTTTGTTTAGGAAATTAGCATCCGTAGCATTTGCTGGACGAGTCTTTGATAATTGTTCCAGTTAATTTTGAATTCAAGTAATAGGCATATAAGTGGAAATTTATTTTGCAGGAAAATGGTCATAGGGTGAGACTAGCAACTCATGCCAATTTTAAAGAGTTTGTTTTGGGTGCTGGATTGGAATTTTATCCTCTAGGCGGAGATCCAAAAGCTCTTGCTGCATGTGAGTAATCACTGAAGACCTTATCCACTGCCCTTTTTATTATGTCATATTTGTCATATTCGGGTTTTTTTCAAGCATACATATCACCACTAAAAATAGTTTGCAGCTTCTATTTCTAGTGCCCTAAAAAGGGTTTATAGTTGAGTCGAGGGGGTCGTGATATGTACCCATAGTTTTTTCTATCCTCAGAGCTATTTCATATTTGTCTAATTGGTAACCTCGTTTCATCCTTTTAAGAATATTATAGAAGTAAAATGTTCTTACAGAAAGCTAATTCAGTCCCAGAACTCTTAGATTAGTCAAGTCACTCGTTCATTTAAGAGCTACCATGCACTTTGTTGGAGATACAATGAGCTTCAGCTTTCAGATATGAAAAGTTCAGCGAATGCTTGCATCATGTTTTGAAAACATTTAATTTTTTCCTTGTTTTTATGTTGAAAATTTGAGATACTACATCACAAAGTAGAAAAATGTGGAAGCATGAAAAAACTTTAGAATTTCAGCAATAAAAGAAAGATTGGACTCAGCAAAGGTTGTTTCATCATAGAAATGGTTTTGCACTGTTGTCAAAGGCGAAAACGCAAAAAAGCTCTTAAGGTCTGGTGGGACTTTAAGCACAAAACACAAATAAAGTAGTGGGCTTTAATGTAAAAAGGTGCAAAGGGGAAAAAATACAAATATATATGGTTAGTCCAAGACTAATAATTATAAACATGAACGAAAAATATATGGCCAAAGAAATTAAAAATAATTATGGTAAAGTGAAATATCAATTGTTTAGTGTCACTTCTTTAGAAGAGGCTCATTGACAAGGAAAGGTTTGCCTTAGAACCTTGATATTGATAACGACACTGAAGTACACATAAAGCGAGGCGTAGTGCTCAACATGTTTTGAGCCTCACTTTAGGGCTTAAGCTCGCCTTTGACTACACTGTGTTTTGACCCTTCAAACAGTTTTTTTATGGGGCATCTGCTGGTCGACTTCTAATTGCTTTATAGACTTGCTTTCGGGACTTCCAACTCTGCTGTGGAATTGGAACAATCTGAAGAACCATATCAACAAAATGAAAATATTCTCAAGAATTAATGTTACTTTATGTTAATAAGATTAAGGGGCTGAAAGTAATTCAAAGGGATGCCTAAGCCAGTTCTCTTTTCGTGGCTACTACTTCATTGCATATCTTGAAAGAATTTGCCATGTTCTATTCTGTGCTCCCTAAGTCATCGTAGCTTTTTTTGACATAACCAGGAAATCCTAGAGGACCAGTGGCACACGGTTCGCAACTCAGTGGATTATGAACCTGGCCTCTACCCTTCTCTACTTAAATCTAGGCTTTTGTCTTTGATAAACCTGTGAGCAGAGCGGCTAATACACATCACTTGTCGCTAGACCAAAGCCCTAAGTCATTATAACTTAACATGCATAAATCTTTATTATTATTTGTTTGCGTGTAACAAGCATAACCTTTTACATCCTTTTTAAATTTGCTAACCTTGTCCATTGGTATTTCTTTTTTCAATTTTTTGGGAGGAGCGGGGTGAGAGGAGGAACAAAAAAGCAGTTTAATTATTATAAAAATTAAATTAATAACCTGTATATGTTCTTTTATAACAACAATATTGTCATTAATTCTTTTGTTATTATTATTATTACCATTGCTTCATCAACATGATAACCGTTAAGATTATCTTTGTCTCTATCATTAGTTTGACCCTCCAATTCATGAATATATTAACTAGAAATGAGGTTTAAAATGTTTTAACCTATAAAAATTGTTTAAATACTCACTCTATCCAGTTTATGTGGTGGTGTTTGACTGGGCATAGAATCAAAGGAAGAAAGAGATTTTTTTCTTTTGAAACTTGTGGTCTTAAACAAGCGATATTTGGGTGACTATAAATATCTCATGAAGGGTAAAATGAGATCTTTGATGTTAGAATTGTTTCTAAGCAATGAAGTATGACACATAAATGGGGACAGAGGAAGTATTATTAGTGAAATGGTTTAAACATTTCAGAATGTCTTGAAATGGGAAGAGACTTATCTTACAATGATGACTCTCAAGGTATGCTGTGGTGAAGTCGGACTTCTAAGAAAGATGGATCGTGCTAAATGTGTAAATGTTGGTGAATGTAAAGCATGTGGATCCCTAGGCGTAAATCCCGTAACAAATAATTAGCACTTCATCAAAAAGGAGTGAGTCTCTGCTAAGTATTATGCTTTCTGTTTTCAGTGCGAAGTAAAGCATGCTAGAGAGTCCCTTGGAAGTTGTTTGCACTCAAGAATAACATGATTTTCTTTGCGATGTCTTGTAGTGTGTACAGTTAGTGGTTTAAGGGGAAGAGTAAAGCTTATCCAAAGCATTTTCTTGTTTCTTTTTATGTGTGTTATGGAGAAACCAAGGAGCTCTTCAGATGGGTTTTGATCTTTGGAATGTGGTTTCGTGTTCATATCATGAACGTTTTGGTAAAACATACAAGTGATTAGTCATGCACAAGCTAGCAAAATGGATCCTAATTATTTGGGGCAATTGGATGCTGAAAACAAGAAATCATTTGATGCACCAAGCTTCTGTCCCTGTAGTTGCAGATATATGCCATTTATCTCTGCTCAGTCTTAACTCACCATTCTGCCTGTATCTTGTATTTCAAATAGAGAAATTCCTTTCTTGGCATTACTCAATTTCACTTATTATGTTGGGTGCTGATAACAAGTATCATGGTTGGACTGTATTGTACTTCACAACCTTGCTATATATTGATAGTCGAAAATTGATGATGCTCTCCTGTCTCTCTGTTTGTTCCTTTTAGTTAAGAATTGGTCCCAATCAAATTTAGTAAAATACAATCAGCAAACTTGATTACTGCATACATGATTTTGCAGACATGGTAAAGAATAAAGGGTTTTTGCCATCTGGACCTTCTGAAATACTTATTCAACGAAATCAAATAAAAGATATTGTATTCTCCTTACTACCGGCATGCATAGATCCCGATCCAGAGTCAAATGTTCCATTCAAAGTAAACGCCATTATTGCCAATCCTCCTGCATATGGTAAGACTATCAGTTTGATGAATTATACTATGAACTATTCATGATTTGATAAGGTTGCTTGGGTTGTAAGTTTTATCTTCATTGTTGCTAAGAAAAAGTGTACATCGCCATTCCCTAACTTTGTGTATTTCAAAAGGATTGGTTCTTTAACTTTTGAGCAACTCATGCTGTTAAAAAATATACTTCATCCATTTATACAGTGGGTTTCGGTAAAAACAAGCACAAACACAGAACACATTATATGAGATTCAAAGTTTCAGTAAACTGATTCCTCTTCTTGAGGTAATCTCCAGGAATTATTGGATTTTATCTACATTTTACTTCTCCATATAGCAAAAAGTTTGAAAGTAGGAAAAACAGTCCTGATGGCACCGCCATTAGAGAGTTTTCACATCTTCTGCTCTCTCAGTTTGAACTCCTGCAGTCAAGGTAGTGCCACCCTAATTTTTCTTCATATTTGCTGAAGATTGGCACTGTATCCTGATCTTGGTGGTATTGATTGAGACTGTGAGGACATTTCCTGTCTTAGTTGTTATCTTATTCCATGCCAGTGGTTGGTTCGTGACAAGTACTATCATAACCTTATTACCAACTGAGGTGTCTTTACATACACATATTCTTGGAACGTCAATTTGCACTAGTCATATAGGAAGTGATGGAGTTTTCTTGTCAAAGTTTTGGTTTGGATATAGCATTGCTCATTACTGCATGGAAAAATCAACAACTTAATATTTATACCTTCTGTTCTTGCTGATGTTTTATTTTAGTGAGATATTAGTTTCACATTTGACATTTGATCTTTGTCACAGGTGTTTCCTGCCAGTATTGCTGGCATCTGGAAGTTGATTCTTCTTATTTAAATAATTTTTTTTAATTTAGTAGGAGAAGATTTTGATTCAAGAGTACAATAATATCTACTGAATTTTATCACCATTGATTATATGTTGGACCAAGTAAAATTTCCCACGTACTTGTTTGATTTAATTTATCCATTGTTTTGACTTGTTTAGGACATATGCATGTAGCAGAGGCCCTGAAAGTCCCATTGCATATATTTTTCACAATGCCATGGACGTAAGTTGTCTCTTTAAAAAAGATTTTTTTCTTCAGGTTCCTTTTCCAATTATTGCTCTTTCTATCTGGGTAGGATTATGGAGTTTCTTGTAACATGCAACCTTTCTAAAATTCCTTCTTGTCATTCCTTTGCAGGCCCACTAGCGAGTTCCCACATCCTCTAGCTCGTGTCAAGCAGTCAATTGCTAATAGAGTGAGTGCTTGATGACATCCATTTTCTTTAGCATTTCAAAGTTCGCAGTTTCAAAGAAAAGAAAGAAATTCTTTAGCATTTCAACTTCAGTTGATGTATTTTTTGTATCATTTGTATTTAATTTCTGAATGTCTTGTGCAGCTATCATATCAAGTTGTTGATGGACTGATCTGGCTTGGGATTCGGGATGTGATAAATGACTTCAGGAAGAAAAAGTTGAAGTTAAGGCCAGTAACTTATTTGAGTAACTCCAACAGTTTCCATCCAGATTTGCCTTATGGGTATATATGGAGTCCACACCTAGTTCCTAAACCCAAAGGTCTCTTTCCACGTATCTTGTTATAGACTATACTTTGTGAGTTGCATGGTCGAGATGCATAGGGAATTTTCGATGGCTAATTTACGTACTTTAATAGTCTTTGATAAGAAATTGAGATGTCTTTGCCCTACCTGTTTGCCTTTATAAGTGCTTCACATTTATTTGGGCATGAGGTGAACACCCATTGCTTCATAAGTTGATAGTTGAAATTTAATTGAATGGTAGATCTGTTTTAGTTCTCTTTAGTGTCCGTCTGATGGTCAGCTTGGACCTAGTTATGTGTAGGTTAGGGTTGCATTCAGAAATAGCTTTTGCATTTAATTGGAAGCTGTTTCTTGGGATGAACATGTAATAAGCTGTTCCAGGTTTGAACAAGCTTCTGTATCTCTTTCCTTCCAGGACATTGAAATGGTGGAGGTTTGGCTAGACAACAACATTAAATATGAATTTAGAAAAAAAATAATAAAAAGGTTTCGAAGTCGGAAGGAAATGTTACTTCCCAAAAGTAGAAACAAGGGGCTTTTTAGTGGGTATAGAAAGCTCACATATAACTTCACATACTTAAGTTTTGTTCTAATTAAATAATATTCAGTTTTACCTTTGTATAATTTGTTGGGACATTTATTCTCGTCTCTTATATGTTCATTGGTTAGGTTCATTTGGATGTTTGTAGGATTTCTCTCTTGTTTTTCATTGGAGGAATGTAATTCTTTTCTTTTCTGTAGAGAACCAATAGGTCTGCATCTGTGGATAAATGAAAATCTGTTGCTTTGTTAGTTTAGTTTATCATCTTGGTAAGATATTCTTAGTGTTTGGAACTACACAAGTATTATTGCGTATAGTATACTTGTGAGGATGTACATGACTGTTTTGATGTGATTACGAGCCGTTGTTGATAGTCCATAGATGAAAGTTGTCTCTTTATTGGTTCATGTCTAAAGAACAGAACTTGCTGCCATTTGATTGTTGAGATAGGAGTTGAAGTTGTGTTGGAGTTCACTGGTGTATTCATACTGCTCTACTATCTGAGAAGCATGCTTGAAGAAGTTTTGTGGCTTCATCAAGAATTAGTTCACAAGAGAGTACAGGCAGAATAATGCACACTATTCTTTTTACCTAGAACCTGCCAAGAAACTCTTTACCTCTTCTTTGAAGTAATATATCACAGTTAGGAAGGACCTGTGAAGAAACCCTTGATGTATTTTGTTCTCTTCTATACTAGTAAGACTGTAAGAGACCTCTCTCTCCTTCTGTTGGGACTACCATTACTTTTCCTTTTCCCTTTCTAGCTCTGCCTGCCTCTATTCCCCCAACCCGTGTCAGATTCAGATGTAAAAACTGTGTGGCTGATACAGTCCTTGATTTCATCTTCCAAACCCTTGATGTATTGTTCTCTTCTATACTAGTAAGACTGTAAGAGAGCTCTCTCTCCTTCTGTTGGGACTACCATTACTTTTCCTTTTCCCTTTCTAGCTCTGCCTGCCTGTATTCCCCCCACCCGTGTCAGATTCAGATTTAAAAACTGTGTGGCTGATACAGTCCTTGATTTCATCTTCCGAGATAAGTCTCACAGTAGTAGTTAGTAATTACAACCAACTTTGAATTTCTTGTACCGGAGAGGAATAGCTTTGGTGGGTAAGGACTATCAACTTCCAACTAAGGCTTAGGGTTTTGAGCCATGGAGAGAGAGAGAAGTGATACAGGACTGCTGTTGGGTTCCTGGTTAAGGAGGTTTTCTTAAGGGGGTGAGGTGGAGAGATTGAAGCTGACTCTAAGTTAAACTAAGTTATGGATTGAAGCACAACTCACCACAATTACGACTGTGCCTTCCAAGGATGCAATCCTTCTACACCTTTCTCGGGAAAACGATACAAACTTTCAACGATCCAATACAGCCAAAGGAAGAGCTCAGACCACAGTAATGGATTGATTTTTGTGCACATAACACTAAATCATTATAGGGTAAATAAAATAAAGGTCTTGGTTTGATCCAAATTTAGACTTGGAAGAAGCAAAAAGGAGAGTTTGGAATTATGAGCAAGGATTTCAAATGCCCAAAGTGTCTAATAGCAAGGTTGGTTCAACAATAATAATCACTCAAATTCTTTGCTGATAGAAGGGAAGACTGAGGAAAAGGATAATATCGCTGAAATAGTCGATCTTCTTTGTCATCTAATTGTCTTTTTTGTTGATGCAGTTTTTATTCACTTTCTAGTATTCTTCCAGACTAAGGTGCATATTTTTCAGTTGATACAAGACTAAAGAAATTTGATCAAATGGTCTAGTCGATGCAAAGCGGATCTAGCTCCTTTTCCTAGAGATGAAGATGCAGCATAATAATATGAACCATACTCGTCTGCTTTTTCTTACTCTAGTGCTTGAGTAAGAAACTTATCATGGCTTGACATTCCGCGAATGCTCTTGAAAGGGGTCTCTTTCAAGTGAGATGGAAGTTGGAGATTTTCTCCATTTTCCTACAAAGTTCATGTTTTAGTTTGTCATACATGTTTTAGGTAGAACTCATAGATTTGATGTTGTAGGCTTGCAAATTTCCAGTTTTCTCTCTCCTAAATTTGAAATGCTCCTGGACACACTTTCTAGGTGTATCCTCTAAGGGTCCCCTTGGACCTTTGGACAACCATCACCAGTGGTATTCAACCATCAGAGGCGACCTTCTTTTTCTTTCTTTTCTCCTGCTATACATTTTCTTTACTCAGGGAGAATCACACTTGTTTGTTTGGGGGTGGGGTGGGGTAAATCTTACGATATAACAAAGACAAAGTCCTCTGATATTACTTGGTTTGAATGGATGGAAATCTCTAAGCTTTACATGAGACGGATGACTCTAAGCAAGGGAGCTCTGTTATCCCTCGTCAGAAGGCTACATGAAGCATAAAAAATTAGGGGGAAAAGTTTTAAGACTTGGAAATATAGAGATATTTCCACCTGTTTATACTTTTCTCTAAAGTTCAATAAATACAGTAGATTCATCTCAATAATTGTAGTAAATTGAGCGATCAGATTTGTCAACATTTTGCTCGAAAACAGCTTTGCTGAGGGGTGGAGGGGGCTCACAAAAATTGAAGGCTTCATTAACGAGGAAGCAATTTACAAGGATTACATTAAATGCTGAAGTGATCACTGCAGTTGAATACACACTAAAGGGGAATATGAAGAAGCTTTACACAGAAACAGATGATCATGAAAGGAACATAAGACAGTGGGAACTTCCCTGACTCCAAGGGTGGAAATAAGCTGCTCAGCAGGTGTCTGGTGGCCAGTTTCCCTGATTCCGTCAAGATCCCTACTCATAACGACATAGAGATGGGCTCGACAAGCATGGTAGAGGGTACACAATCTCCTTGTGTTCGATTTGAATGCAATTTAATTTCTTTTTTAATTTCAGTCACGAGAGATTGTTGAACACATCATGAGAGGAGAGTGGAAGAGACGGGGAAGAAGCTTGAATGGTGATCACCAAATTCAGGGGCACATCCAACCCATGTTAAATTCAACTGGTTCTGGTATGAGCCTTAGGGCTTCCACTACAACTCTGGTCAACCCAAGAGATGAGGAAATAGGGGACGGGAGTGGTGGATGGATAGTGACGATGCTCATCACATGAGATAGGCTCAAATCTAGGTCAGGGGACCTCTCGAGGAAATCCTAGGTGTCGTGGAGGTTAATGATAATGACGGTGTTCTTTGTACCTATCAGGGTAGAAGCGCTAGTGAGGTAGAGAAGGGTTGAGGAGGATGACGAGCACAGGGTCTAAGGTGAAAGTGACGAGGACGAAAGAAGATGACAACCTGGGTTTTAGTATGAAAGGATAGGAAACAAGGCACATAAGAGGAAATAAAGCTGTGGGGAATATGCTTGAATATTGAAGGTCCCAATTAGGAAGACACGTGGGATGAAGAGGGGAGTAGGACACGTGGCAACAGGACCACAGGGATGGGGTTAAAGGGGACACCTAGCAACAATGGGCTACATGGGTGTTCGGATTGGCTTATTTTAAGTACTCCCTCCATCCCATTTTATGTGGCACCCTTTCCTTGTTAGTCCCCCAAAAATAGTGTCACCTTACTAGAATTAGAAATAATTTAACTTTAAAAATGAATGATTGTAGACCACAAGTTTCAAGTGTCTTTCTTTTGACACCGTGCCAAGTCAAATGGTGCCATATAAAATGGGACGAAGGGAGTAATTTTTATTTTTTAAGCTCTTTTTTTAGCTTTGAAAGTGTATGTAAAACACAAAAAAGTGCTTAAAAGCACCTTTCTTCGGCTGAAAAAGTACAAAAAAGGCTAAAAGCAGGTGCTTCCAACTTATAGCTTTTAGCTTATAAGCCACTTTAAAAAAGTGAATCCAAATGCCCCAAAAAATCCTTTTTAGGACCCATACAATCCTTCAAAAATAGAAGGGCAATGCATTGGGCTTGTTATTAAGTCCACTTCGCCAAAGCCCAAAGCAATAAAAACAACTGAACAAACAAACAATAAACAACAACATAACCAGTGAAATCCCATAAAGTACGGTCTGAGGAGGGTAGAGTGTACGCAGACGTTATCATCACCTCATTGAGCATCTTATGTATACACAGTCGAATAGTGTAGATGGTAATCAAGATTTCCTTACACCAACGAACTGGAAGCCAACAGATTCACAAGAGAGCAACACAAGTAAAGGAGAATAACACTGGGAGGACCAATCGCTACAATGAGATAACCATGGTAAGAAGCAGTACTATGGGAGCCTTGTCCTGGGAAGGAGAGGGGATATAGGGTGATGATCCAAATCAGATAACAAATTTCAGCAACATAGAGTCACTACAAGTGGATGAACTGACCAGCAAGGAGGAAGCAAAGGAGAAATCCACGTTGTGGATACACTCTCATGTCATCAAATCAGGCAAGAAATTTGGGGCAACTTTTGAGGGGTGCGAGGAGATAGCATATGAATTATTGTTCATGATTGATCGAAGAGGAGGGCTGGAACAAAATTAAAAAAAAGAAGGGGGAAACAAGAGAATCTCAAAGCAGTAGTCCCAAAGGAGGTAAGGAGTCCATCTTTTGTCATTAAATTCAAGGAAGGGGAACCAAGAGCAAGAGGGAGAACCACATCAGCGGGTATATCATGAAGATAAATGTTTTATCATGGAATGTAAGGGTATGGGGAAAGCAAAAGAACTTTAGTGAGGGAGGAATTGCGGGGTTTTTTTTCCAATCTGAAGGGTGAAAATGGTGGATTGTGGTGATCAAATGGTCAGTTGTAGATTTGTAGAGATGAATCAAGAACTAACATAGCATCTCAGTGTAGTTAATGCCAAATGTGATAAGAGTGGAGAGAAGATAACTTTGGTGGGAACAGGCAGCCATCAGAAGCTTATTTGAAGGAGCATGGGTCATATGTGGTTATTTCCCACATTATCAAGTATCCAGAGGAGAAACCAACTATCATAGAATCACAGGTGCCTATGTTTGGAGGGCATTACACTTAGAGAAGAAGTGACAATCATGACAGTGCTTCCAGAATAGATAGGTTTTCGTACTCTTTTCTATGGGAGGAACTCTATCTACAAATCAAACAATCCCTGCTACCAAAATTTATGATCGGATCACAATCTTATCTTTGCTAACATGTGGAGATGAAGCCATATTTCAAGTTTGAGCAATAGTGGATGGGGGTGAAGGTTTTGAGGAGAAGGAGCAAGCATGGTGGAACTCTTTTAGTGTCACTGCCAGCCCTACTCATATTTTGACTTCAAAACTAATACTCTTAAAAGGGTGGTTGAAAGAGTTGGAAAAGGAGCACATAAATAATTGGACACACAGGGGAGGACATTTTGAGCCAAATAGCTAAAACGGAGAGCACCATGGAACAGAGAGCACTCATAGATAATGAACTTGAAAAGGTTCATCTAGTTATGGAGTTTCAAGAGGTAGTAAAAAGTGAAGGAATAACTTAGAGACAGAGTTCAAGAGTTCAATGGCTAAAAAATGGAGATAAGAATACCTAATATTTTCACAGAATGGTCACAATCCACAAAAGATTTATTAGGGGGAAAAGACAGTTTAAATTTGGTTTTGAAGTTAAACGGGAGGATAAGGTTCCTCAAAATACCTTGGTTGTTGGGTGAGTTATCATTCACACATCTTGTCTGTCTATTTGTAAATTTGTTCTATTTGTTTGTGGAAATAAATAATAGTGTAGTGTGTTGTCATCTTTGTGTTGTGTTTGGAAATTTTCAGCACAAGGTTAGAGAGTTTCTAGGTTCCTAACAAAATTGGTATCAGAGCCTTCATGGTTTCAACCAGAATGAAAGGGAGGTTTGAAGGGTTAGAGAAGACAATTAACAAAGTGCAAGAGGAGACTGGTTCAGTACGTGAGTGATTACCTGGGGCAGTTATGACTTACAAGCTATGTTGCTCGGACTCTTCAAAAATATCGACGGGTGCGTGTCGGATCCTCCAAAAATAGTGTATTTTTGAAG
>JBCEWC010014385.1:0-11707 GCA_038996855.1 Solanum aculeatissimum
AAGAACCCCCCCCCCCCCAAAAAAAAAAAAAAAAAAGGAGAGTATATTAGATATTCTACCCTCCCATCTATCATCGTAGTGACAATATGTTATCTTGCCTCTTTGAATATAAGCTCTGTTCCGTGCGTGCTAGATATAAGGAACCAAAAGTGTCCTTTTCCAAAAAAAATCTTCTAATCATGTAGAATATCTACCCTCCCATATATCACCATGTTGACAATGTGTACCATATACAAACAAAAGATCTGCTTCATGATTGCTAGATATATTGATTTAGAATGCATTTACCAACATTTCCGTTATTTACTCAAAATCCTTTACATGGTTGTGTACTAATGCATGGTATTTTCATTGTTTGAAAATGTAGGCTCAGTTTTCTCAGATGCGTCCAATGGGAATGGCATCTTCAGTTGCGCCTCGAATGCCTATGTACCCTCCTGGCGGTCCTGGTCTAGGTCAACAAATATTCTATGGCCAGCCGCAGCCAACCATGCTCCCCCCACAAGTAATAAATCGTTGTGGATATCCAATTTTTAACTTAGTACCTTTTGAAATGTAGCGTGTCTCATTTTCTGTTTCTAGTTTCTGATGTTGATGAGCGGTTCTCAATTTTTTCGTCTTAACTAACAAATAGTCTCAGATGTTATGTCCTGGATTGTCTTTTCTGTACTTGAAGTTGGCACCTCATGTGATGGATATGGTTGAGATTAGAGGATGAGGGTTTAAAATTCCTCATTTTAGAATGAGAGCTCTCAAGCTCCTCTATAAATTTTTCTGAAGCACGCAAAATTTATAGAGGGTAAGTGTTTAAAATGCCTCATTTTGTAATGAGAGCTCTCAAGCTCCTCTATGAATTCTTTTGAAGCACACAATCTATTTTTTGATACGTTTTATGTCATGCTGATACTTGACTCTCTACTCTATTAACATATTTTTCGACATCATTTGGAAATGGTTATTTGGATATTGCTTGCTATCATTTGTCATGGATATTTACTAAGCCTTTCAAGTCGATGCTCAGATGACTGAAAAGTTTTGATGTGAGTAGGAGGCTTATTAGGCGGAGAGTATTGATGAGTTGCTGATGTCTGGTCCTGTCATTGCAATTCAATAGTTTTAGATGGTGATCTAAAAAGAGTAGAAGTTAATGAAAGAAGTTTATTGTTGTGTTCATTTTCTTGTAGTCAAATCACATTTAAAATATTGCCTTACTTAGAGTTACTGAGGATTTATGACCAACTGGAACTATTTTCCGGAGCTAATTTGGGATTTTTTGAGGCATTGCTGATAAAATTGAATTGTGCTCATCTTACTTTTCTATTGCTTTTTAGGCTGGTTTTGGATATCAGCAGCAACTTGTACCTGGAATGAGGCCTGGTGGGGGGCCTATGCCAAATTTCTTTATGCCCATGGTTCAGCAAGGGCAGCAAGGTCAACGTCCAGGTGGCCGACGTGGAGGTGCTGTTCCGTTGCAGCAAGGACAGCAGCCAGTTCCGCTGATGCAGCAACAGGTTTGTGGCATATTTTGTGTTCATCTGTGTGGCATGTTATATAGCAGTGCTCAGATTTGATTTCATGTCAGATGTTTCCGAGGGGCCGTGGATATAGATATCCTCCAGGAGGACGTGGCCTTCCTGATGTTGGCTTTCCAGGAGTAGGTGGTGGCATGTTTTCTGTCCCATACGATATGGTTGGCATGCCTGTGCGTGAAGCAGGAATTGCTCAACCAATTCCGGTAGGGGCGTTGGCTACTGCTCTGGCTAATGCTTCTCCAACAGAGCAAAGGACGGTATGATTCTCCTTGTATAAGAGCTAAAGCTGTTTTCCATGGACATGGAAGGAATTGTCCTCTTCTGTTTTCCTGTTTCATCACTATAATTGTTAGCTTGAGCTTGCTCCTTGGATATAAATTTAAAAAGGGTTCTTGGTCAAAAATAAAATTTGAACGGGGTAGGGAACCAATTTCCATGAACATGGAAGGAATTGTCCTCTTCTGTTTTCCTGTTTCATCATTATATTTATTAGTTTGAGTTTCCTCCTTGGATATAAATTTAAAAAGGGTTCTTGGTCAAAAATAAAATTTGAAAGGGGTAGGGTACCAAAGATTTTATAGTTAAAATACTAAACATCTGAAAAGTTGTACTTCTTTTAACCCCTAGCTTTTTTCTTGTGCATGGTAAATGTTATTCATCAGCACCCAAATCAGGGCTGATATTTAATATTTACAAGTACAAACGCCCATAATCCATATTGCCCACCATATGCAAGCTGGAACAATGTTCCACCATTCCTCGTGACATGTGCCTTCCCTCATACTGTTTTGTTTGCATATCATGCCAAAGGTGTCTTTAGGCATCATCCAAGTACTTTCAGCTCATGCTACAAAGAATTGCCAGAGTTGTCTAGTGCCAAAGGTGTCTTTAGGCATCATCCAAGTAAATGGTCATTGTTTTCTGCTTCCTGCTGGCATAGAAATCATCTTGGACTGTGCAGCTTCTTCTCTGAAGAATTTCCTGTGTAAGGCAAGGTTTTCTTGTTACTAGCCATGAAAAACTAACTTTGAATGGTGTGCTTTGATCTTCCAAATCTGTTTCCAAGGCTAGGAAGTGCTGATCTTCCCTGTAGATGATAGATAGTTGTATGCTGATTTGACTGTGCCCCTTTTGAGTGGTTGCTCCCTTTGACAATACAGCATGTAAAGCCTTCTAGAATCAGCTATTCTGTTATCTTCCCAGTCATTGATTAGACTTCTAAAGGATACATTCCAACCTTGAGATCTCCAAGTTTCTTCTATTGTGGCATTAGGTGAAGATGAGAAGCCAAATAAATCAGGGAAAAGGGCTTTCAGTGCTCCATGACCAAGCCACCCATCATTCCAGTATGGAATTCTCCTCCCATTTCCCATCTTAAGACTCGAGTTTGTTACAAATCTCTCCTGGAGATTCCTTATGGAATTCTAATTGCCTACTCCATAATGATGTTCCGACTGGTTTGGTACTCCAGTGTTCCACTTGCTCACGCTAGTAATGATGGACCAGTCTCTGTAGAGCTTGCTTCTTGATGTTGCATATTCAAAGCCATTTCATTAATCCAAAAGCTCCAACTCTCTTGCTGGAAATGAGATTCTTCCAGTTAACAAGATGAGATCTTTTAGTCTCCCTGTTGTCCTCCCAAATTAAGTTACTCCTCAGCTGATCAATTCTTTCCCTTTTTGCTTTCACTGGAATAGGAACCAAGAACATGATGTAATGTTAGGAAGGAGTCCAGGACAATGTTCACCAAAATGACCCTTCCCCCAGCGAGATAAATACTGAAAGTCAAGGTTTTTGAAAGAAAGTCTATCGGACGTGGGAAAACTGACTAACAGTAAGGGTTGGCGCCCTAGTCTAAAGCTTTCTCTTAGCAATTTCCTTTCATATTTGTCCAGTACCCCTTCTCAAATGTCTAGCTTTTTTATTAGTTCCCTGTAATAATCCCAAATATTTGGTTTAGGTAGTGATCCTACTTCACAATTTAATATGCGAGTTAGAATTGGACTATTTGGAACTTCATCGATTGGAAACATCAAGCTCTTTGTCCAATTAACCTTTTATAGCCCCTAGTTTTTGTGATATCTGAACTAATTTTTCCTATTAAACTGAAATAGTTCAAGAGTTTGATAAATTCAAGTTAGCATGTCAATGCAGTTTTGGTTCTACTTGTGGGTAGGTTTGGTTCCTCCTCTAAAAGCACTTTACATTTGGAGGATGATGTCAGATTTCTCTATAAATTTTTCATGATGCCGCCTTTTTCTCTCTCTCTCTCTTTCTCTCTCTCTCTCCCCATTCTTATTTTAAGTAAACCTATAAAGAAGAGGTGCAACCAATCCTATGTAACTTGTGCTGAACATCTAAATGCCAACAGAATAATATAGATGTTGAATCTGGTGAGTGTTGACATGCTTTTACTTTCCCCTTTGGATGATTGCTGTGATTTGTCTGCAGATGCTAGGTGAAAATCTGTACCCCTTGGTCGAACAACTTGAACCAGAAACAGCAGCAAAGGTTACTGGCATGCTTCTGGAGATGGACCAGACAGAGGTATTGCACTTGCTTGAGTCTCCCGAAGCCTTGAAAGCCAAGGTTGCAGAGGCGATGGACGTTCTGAGGAATGTTTCTCAGCAACAGACCAGTAATACTGCTGATCAGTTGGCATCATTGTCACTGAATGATGGTCTGGTTTCCTAAGCTCAAAGATATCCCATGCGTGTCACCATCAAATATTTTTTCTTTTCTAGTGTGATTTTAGTTCTGGATTTTCTAGAAAATCTCGACTTCTCATAAAAAAGTTTCCTAGACTCATGTGCTTGACTATCAGATATTGTTTGGTTGCATTTTTGTTCATTTTAGAGTTTGTTTGGACAACTGGTTTATCAGAACCTTTGCGCTGGTAGTTCTATTTATGGATTTTTTTGTTTACTTCGGATTATTTATTTGGTTGTGCATGTGTGATGCATAAGTTCTTTGGTTGCATAAGCTGTACGTCACATGCTTGGTGATGGTGGGAGTGGTAGCGAACTTGATTACATCCTCAGGGTGTAGGGATGGGTATTCAGGTGCATCTGCCGTTTTCAACTTCTAGTATATAATAGTTAAATGGCAGATGCAAGCTGCGTTTTTCAGAGAGTAATAAGTACAATGCGACGTGAAGTTAAAAGTCTTTATTTCCATAAGAAGTATGTGCACGTTTTGTTCAGCTAGTTTGTTTTTATAAGTTAATAGTACTACTTGAAACCCTTAAGGTTCGTTTGGTTTGGATTAAAGTTAGGATGGGATTAGTTATGTTGGGATAAATTATGGTGGGATAAGTTTTGTTGGGATTAGTTATGCTGAGAGTAATTTTTATTGGTTGTTTGGTTTGGCATATTCAAAATACTATTCATAGTACAATTTCTAAGAATAAGATGTTTGTTTACTAAAGTATCCTTCACCTTATTTTTTTTTAAATTTTCCTTGCAAGCTTTTAATTATTCATTGTTAAAAATAAATTTTGGTCTTGTTTAACATGTATATACATTTTCATGATTGTGCCATGTGTTTTTAAAATTAAACTTTCTTATTATTTAACCTAAAAATAGAACTTATTTAGCTTTAAATAAAATTTTCTTCTTATTTAACTTAAAAAATAAAATTTTCATCTTATTTAGCTTAAAAATAAACTTCCATCTTATTTAGCTTAAAAATAAACTTCCATCTTATTTAGCTTAAAAATAGAACTTCTAATTTTAGTTGTAAAAAATAATATTATTGAAATTATTGACAATTTAATTGATAGGTAAAATATAACTTTTAAGTGAGTAATAAACTATTTAATTTAAAATATAGAATCTAGTAATGGAGTGAACATTTTAAGAGAAATCAAACTATAAATAAACATAAGTATTAGACAAATAAATTCAACTTATAATATATTCATAAATAAAAATTCTATTTATAAAATATAATTTTTTAAATTAGAAAAATATATAAAAACAATGATTAATCAAGGTTATGAATATTATTATAATAAATATTATTAAAAAATATGTTGATATATATAAATGTAAAAATGTTGTATAAAAAAGAGTTTAAGGAGGACATTTTTGTTATTTCCCTTTATCACAGGGAATTATTATTCCACCTCCGGGAGGGGATAATTTATGTGCAACCAAACAAGAAATTAACGGCCACTAAAAAATAATCCTGGGATTAACATCCCTTATCCATCACACCAAACGACCCCTTAGTAGTGACATGGATCTCGTTCAAGTGCGTGTAAGTCAGTCATGTTTATAATAAAAAAAGTGAATCGTATCCGTATTTTGTTCCATTGTACGAACACACGCTAGGAGAGTACTGAGTAGTACTGCACTTGCCAAAGGTTTTAAAAAAGTAGCAATGATATAAAAAATTTAGGTTAGAATGTGGCAACGTTCTAAGGAAGCGTACTGTCATCTGGTTCCAAAATTATCGTTTATCAAATAATTCGAATGACCTCATGGTTATCTTCACTACCAAATTCTTTTGGTTCCATTGAACAACATACATTCTTGCCACTTGCAAGTGAGAGACCACCCTCCCCTCCAAACAACAAAAATAAAAAAATAAGACTTCAGACAAACTAGACTTCCTGAAAAATTGAATCACTAATTATGTCAGGATAGAGTACATATTCACAAGTAGTAAATTTTACTGATAGAGAACTAATACAAATTGGTTTAATAATAATCCATTTGCAATTTGTTCAGCCTACCCTTACTCCCTCCACAAACCTTATTAAGCAGCTGAGGATCATGACTTGTACAGACTTCATGCATCTTGCATAATGCCACGCCTGTGTCTTAGTCCTACATCAGCAACCTCCTCGACATCCCCATTCAGTACAGGGATCTCTCCCTCTCTGGCCACCTCTACTTCATTTTGCCTTTCAAGCACCTCTTCCCCAAAATTATGAAGTCTACGACCAATCAAATAACGGTCATCGCGTATAGAATTGTGGAGATTGGTGAACCATACGTGGAAACGCTTTGCACAGAAACAGAAGAGACTGAAGCCTAGGCAGCCAAGCCAAGCAAATCGGTAAACGGCGGAGTTCACAAGCAAAGGGTAACCAAGTATTGGGAACACACCCCTGGCCAAAACATATGGAACACACAATGCCGTAAGCAGCTTCATGATGATAGGAAGGACTATCTCCCGAAGCACCCAAAAGCCTTGCAACCTAGAGAAACCGTTTTCCCTCACTCTCTCAAATTTCAGTCGCCAGCTCTCATCCACCAGTGGCATCATATGATCTAGCATAACCTGTTTTGCACAAGTCAAGTTAAGAAATTGGTGGAGTACATAGGATATGCCAATGTGAAGTAACTAATGCGCATTTAACAAAAGGCAAAGGAAATACTCTAGACAAAAGCATGTAACATCAAGAGATTCGAACCCCCAAGCCAGTCTTATAAACAGGTAAAACCAAAAGCTCATAATAATGTAGATAAACTATTAAGGCACTTACCAGCCTGGTCCAGATCTTTAGAAAGATTAGTCCTAAAGCCCAATCTTGATAAAGAAGGAAGACTGGACTTTCATCAATGGGGACTCGCATTGGCACAATGACCAGAAGTTCAAAAAGCAGTCCAATTAACACAGGAATAATAAAGATCTGAAATGAGAATCAGCAAATAAATTAACAGTATGGAAAAAAGTTAAGGTGCAAGTACTCAATCAAAATGAAAGGTGCCATTACCCATATTGACAACAGTGCAGAACTCTTCAGAACAATGACACACCATTTCCATATTTGGTTCACCAAAGCTGCAACCCTCCTGGTTCTAACTTGATCAATTGAGTACCTCACTCCAGCAATGGCAGTCCAAATGGCATAACTTCCAATTACAAATGCATACAAATCTGAGAAGTAAAAGCAAAAAAAGGTCAGCATTTTTTTTTTGCGAGGTGAAGAACAAAAACCAACTTGGGCTAGGTTGACAGCAATACCATTGCACTTGATTCCATGTGTTATTGGAAGCAACGGGAGGGAATTGAAGAGCGCGCGTCCAAGTGAAATCGGTACAATTATGAGGGCAGAATTAAAAAGTAGGAGAGTCATCCACGCCACAACTAGCAACAGCACAATACGGAGCACAAAGGCGTACCTGCTAAATATGTTTCGAAACAACATAAGACTCCTGCTAAGGTATTTTTGAGGTGAACTTAGACAGAGTATCACCATTTATGACTTAAATCACTTGATCCTACAGAAACTAGCAAGACGAGCTGTGGCTGAGCATACTAAGCAGTGTAACAATTTTGTCCAAACAAAAGTATACTATGAAGACTGTTCCCGTTCATAAAATTATCTAGTTTATTTTCAAAAAAAATTTAGGAGGTTTTTAAAAATTAATTTTGCATTCACACATTTGGGAAGAGGCTAAGCTAGTACTCCTTCCATCCAAATTTATATGACTTCTCATTTGTGAAGCCAAAATGTTTGAAACTGTTAAACTGGTAATATAATTTATCCTACACAACTCCACAAACTTAAAGAATTCAAAATTCATTTAGCTATTCACTTATTAAACTTTGATACGATGTTTTATCAATCAAGCGAAGAACTATCTTTAACCAAACGCTATTATACAAAATATTGTTTGTTCAACCGAACACTATTATACAAAATTATACAGACTAAAGAGTTTCCTCAAAAATAAAAAATTAAAAGCTGATCATCATCATCTCCTGAAGCAGACCTACCACTAATTGGCTTTCAACATATTAGTGAAGTGACCCAATTTGGAAATGAATATGTTCATTGAGCAATAAAAACAGGACTAATAAACATGGAGCATTGTTCAACTTACTCAGGATCGGCCTGTTCTTCAGTGTCATAGTCTTCTACGAAGTTGGAACTAGCTGCTGCATGCCTGGCTCTGTTATCAGGAGCAAAACCAACCAAGGCCCGATCTGGTACACCATGTGGGGCTTGAAACCTGTCCTGCCTTCCTTGGTCACCATTTCCATTCTCTTGTCTACTATTATCCTCAGGTCGCGGCAGTAAGAAATCAGTTAGACCAAGAGCCCAGCCCACTGCAGTAAACCAATATCGGAGCAGGGATTTGATTGTTGTCCGCAACTTAAAATGCTCAATTGCAAAGGGAATACAGATTTGGAAGAGAAGCATGTCGGCAGGTATTTCAGTAAATGGATCAGATACACTGCGAAAAGAATAACAGTTCAGTAAGTCCACCAAAAGGATGACAGCTCAAAGCTCGAATCCACCTACCACATGCTTATTGAAACCAAAACCAATAGGAATAGAGCAGTAAACAAAATCTTACGAGATATCGAGTGGGAAAATAGATGGAGCCATTCGCATGGCAAGTTTGACAGGCAGATACACGAGCATCACTATTAAGCTTCCATAGACAGCAACTGACAAAAGAACTCGACGAGCATGCTTATGTACAGGATCATCAATCAAATCACGGAACGGGTTGTAGTTGGGATCTGCCGGATCACGTAGAAAGTAAAGCACCCCATTACGCAGGACCTACAAAAAGAATTGTGGTAAATTAGAAAAAGAAAGCAAAAAGCAAAACAGAGATGGAAAATAGAGTAAAATTTTACCCCTCGAAGAAGGCTAACAAAGATACTAATTTGTAGCATGTAGACAATCCCTACAACCCAATGAACTAATGAGCTTGCCAATGGAGACACTGAAAAAAAATCCACTCTTTGCGTGATCGACTTCCCAAACATTCTAATGGTGCAAACATCCAGCCACCAGCCACACATCAAAGGGAAAACCCCCAGTTCAATAACGAGGAGGAAAGCAACCTTAATCATAGTCATCAGATGCCTCATAGCTGCTACAAATTGTCTAAAGAGGGAGGGGATGGTTTCTGCAATGGAAGCAATACCATAGAATCTTCCCAGTGTCAAAGGCTCTCCCCTGGTATACCGAATTAAAGCAACAATCCCAAGGTAAAAAAAGACAAGAGAAAATATGAACATGTAGCCAACAGCAAGAGTTGTAACATCTGAAAGTCTAGATGTTCCAACAGATGACCCTTTCAGAAGATCCGTCGACACTGTTGTGCTGACATTGTTTGCTGCCTCACCCAGTCCAGTGGCATTTGCTTTCAAAATTTCAGTGACTTGACCAAGCAAACTGCGCTCATCATTAGCAGTAGGAGTTAAATTCGCAACAGCAATCCATGCACTCTTCAAAGTAATATTGGCCAAGGAAAGTGCTGTTTCAGTAAGTGGCATAACAGTAGACAATACTGGATTGCTTGCAGAGGACAAAAGCCAAGACAAATAATAGAGTATAATTCGTCCTAATGAAAAGGGAACAAATATCACAACTCCAAGAAATATCATATTACTGGCAAGAACCTGCACGGATGGCAAATCACCATATATCAGACTCATGTTCAGCTTGAAGAAAGAATCAGAGAAATAAAAACACACATCAGGAAAAATATGGTCTTCTGCAGAACAAGAGCTTAGAGAGTACAAAAACATATTTAATGATGGCAATTGTTCGCATTTTAAAAGAAAGGTCTAGCATGAGAAAGGTGGCAAGTGAGAACAAGAACGTACGGTAAATGCATTTTCAACCAGATGAAAAACAGGACCCTGCATGCCAACAAGCTCATCAAAAGGTACATCCTCTGCACCATCAGCATCATCCAAACCATCAAACATCTGTTCAACATGAGCCTCAAGCCGTGCTGCCTGCATCTCCCAACGAGCAGCAACATTTTCTGCATTTCTCCGGATTATCTGACCAGCTCCAGCAATTCCCTGTGCACCATTAGCATCTTCCTCATTTCCATCAGCAGCAAAATTTCTGTTTGCAGGAGCAACAGGTCTTCTTGGAGCACGGGCTGCATTTCTGTCCCCATCATCTTCTCTGTCAGCTTCCTGGCCCCCAAGTTCGCGCAAATGTCTGAAGTAATCCCTCAAAGAAGTTGCCCCAAGAAAGATGAAAACAATGCTTGCAGAGAGTAGAAACCCATGCAGACAGTCGGTAAGAATGATGGTTGTGGATAAGTGACCCAAGAATAGTCTATGAGCTTCTCCAAAACTTCTAACAAAAGCCAGCCGCCATATCCAGAATGTAATGAACGGTATTATGAGCAGCCATACAGAAAGCACAAAGCTAAGACGTAGGAAAAATTGCAGGACATGGCAGGCTTTCATTGCCATCCCAACCATGAACTCTTGAAAAGGAAGCCTAGCTGGTGCATTCTCAGCATAAACTGGCGAAAATGAGAATGCATGTTTGCATACCTATGTTATAATAAAAGAAAATAGTGAAATTCCACCACAATAGAGGGATCACCGTAGGTGACAATAACAAAACAAGCACTTTCCAATGTTAGCTATGCGCTGCAGTATCCAACCACAATCTATTGTAGAATCATTTATGGTCAATCTTCATAGAAAAAGAATCATTTATGGTCAGTGTTACATCTAAGTGATTCTCTAATCAAATGCACTTCCGAAAGTCATACAGTTATACATTGATCAAATTGATTTAATAAGCATAGTTATAAAATTCGAATCACAGCTTCAGTTAATGAGTATAAGCCCAGTTATAAGAATCATCATTATTCATTTCAGTCCATTTAGACCTGTTTCATTCAATATCCAATAATTTGACGTCATCTAACCCTACAATTCTTTGTAGTTTCTATACAAATTTCTAATAGACAATCAATGTTGGATCCAATGTAAGCATACCATCAAGACTAAGCCTCACACCCAATTAGTTCCTAAAAGTATATTACATGAACTAAACAAATGAGCCTACAATCTATAGATGGAAGAAAAATTGCCTTTCTTTAAGCTCCAACGGGATAAGGGAAGCAAGTAAACTATAAATGTGTCAATGACGTGAAAATCCTGATTATACCTTATAATAGAAGAGTTACAAATCTTCAAGAAAAGCAGATTGCAAGAAGACCAAAAAACATAAAATTTGAAAAGTAATCGTGTTGATCAAGTCAAAAATCCATTTGTAGCCACACACAAACCATGAAATTACAAGCTTAAAAAATTGCTCTTCTTTAAGCTCCAACGGGATAAGGGAAGCAAGTAAACTATAAATGCGTCAATGACGTGAAAATCCTGATTATACCTTATAATAGAAGAGTTACAAATCTTCAAGAAAAGCAGATTGCAAGAAG